>CAJPEV010002964.1:0-36537 GCA_905338385.1 Darwinula stevensoni | reverse complement strand
AGGAGATAAGCATCCTGGAACGGTACCTAGAATTCTTCAAGGAAGTCACCTATGCCTTTTCCCCTGGTGAATTTTGTACCGCTGTCAACGACCTGAGGATGAATGCCCTCTGTTTCATCTTCCAAGTCGTCCCCAAAACAGATGCAGTTTTGGAAATGATGTCCGAATATTTGAAGCGAAAGGACATCGGCAGCTCCTGTTTGGAGAAGGGAATCCCCAAAAATTGGTATGAGGATAGAAAAACCGTGCAAGCATTGCAAGGAGCCTGTTGCAATTTTTTGGCTTTTTTCAAGGCTAACAAGTCTCAGAATCACTTGAAATTCGTGGTGACCGAGGAAAGTCTTGGAAATAAGTCTCACGACATCATTCTTTATGAAGCAGGGGTTCCAACACCTTTCGTTCCACCAGGGAAGCCGCAAGGCCTAAAGGTTCTGGCTGTTAAACACGATACCATGAAACTTTCATGGGAACCGCCCACTTATGGAATGGAATCAGTGGAAGCATACTTGGTGTCCTTTAGACCATTCGGGTGTCAAGAGAAATGGCATGAGCACAAGGTAAATGAGAAGAAAGAAGATACCTTAATCACAGGCCTAACACCCAAAACAAAGTACGAGTGGAAGGTGAGTTTCAAGCAGCTTCAATAATTCCACCTGAATTAACCAGATTGAATGGAAATGATAGTTTCCTCCACTTGATTTTAAATTGTTTCAATGCTGAAGATATACGAGGTGTGGCTATTATGTTTCCAGACTGGTTTTATTGCTGAACTTTGAGAGAGAGGAGGGGAGTGGGGCTATGGCAGTAACTTGGAGGGGAGTCTTAGCTTATAGCTGGGCAAGTTTCAGTGTGGTCTGACCAGCGCGCTGCGAGCTGCGGCCAGTTAAGGTAGACCGTATTTGTTTGCGCTGGCGGATTTGAAATGGAGCATAATCTCGAGCAGAGAACTAACGTCAAATCAGCATCGTTGGGATAAGTGTATACGTTCTGGAGGGGAGTACTTTGAAGGCGATGAATGTGATTAATTTGTAAGTTTGAAAGTAAAAAATACAAAAATAAAGTCTGGAAACTTAATAGCCACACCTCGTATACTGTAGAATGGGGTGAGATGCCTCCAGGAAGGTGAGATGAATTTAAAAACAAAGAAAAATCAAGTAGCCAGAAAAACTACAGATTCCATTGTTTCTTAACGATCTTCGGGCCTGCTTTCTCCTGTACTTTCAGCTGAAATTGATTAATTTCATGTTATTATATGAAATACTATTGTTTATAAATGAACAATCATTCTCAACTATTACTTCATCCGCCATATTTTTCATACTCAGAACAAGCCTATTTTTTTACGGCTAAACTCATCACATATTCTCGTACATTTTAAACCGAAATACTTTGGTCATTCTAGTATTGTTAGTCAATGGTCAATAGTACTTTTATTGCTATTGAAAAATTATCCACATAATCCTTTCCCCTTCCGTTCCCAAGTTTTGCTGACAGCAGGTTGAAGAGAATTTTCTTTTATAAGCTAAAGAGCCACATTCTTGGATTATCATGATCTTGATTTACATTTGAAGTGTTACATGTTTTATGGTATTTTTAGCTGTTAGAAATCAAACGTAATACCTTGACTATTTAAATATGAGCAGAAATGTAAACGCAATAACGGTACTTGGGGGCATATTAAACATAAGAGTCCTAGGCCTGTCAGGATCAACCTGTAGGGACAAGAGAGACAAGGAGGAAACTCGGGACTGTGAGTTTGAGGACATTATTTGTTATGAAACCACCGAAACTCATTTGCTAGTGGGAAGTTTGTGACATGCCAGATATCGTCTAAAGCGTAAAATAGAAACGAACACAATGGCCAGCACCGCAAGCTATAGAAATGTATGCCCTAACGTTATGTTTGCAGTTGCTTTCTTCAGTTATGTATGTAACAGGTTTGGAGGTACGAGTATTTAATAACATTTTACATGGAACCATACATCTATACTGATAAAGCTAATGTATGAAGAAGTAAATAAATGCATACTTGCTCCTATTGTATTACATGTATAATATGTAGGTCCTCAACATATATACAAATGTCTGTTTATTGGTCACAGGTTTTTCAATTCTTATGTAGAAATGAAACCTCTCGTTTTTTATAAGTGGAATCCTCTCACCTTATGACACTACTTTTCCAGGTTACCACTCGTTTTCTTAAGGCATGGATCAAGAAACATTTGTCTATAGGTTTTAATGACATCACTTATTTCGACTGATGCGCATTACAGTAATGGGGAAACTATCAAATTAAAAAAGTATGTATCGTTCCAGGAACTCTACGTCAAAGTAGTAAAGTGGCGTCAACTCACCCCACGCTACGACATATTCAATATCAAGGTATCCTCAATTTTTTCTTACTTCTGAAACAGGTTCGAAGTATTTGCTCAGTTGGTGAGAGCGAGGACAGTGAAATGAATGGGCCAATCCAGACGGAAGATTTCCAACCGATTCGGTTGGCTGAGAAGCTTCTCCAACAATCCGAGCTCATTGAAGGTAATCAAGGCCGAAAAGGAAAACTTTCAATATTAAATTTTCTGCAGTTACAGACCGGCAAAAAACTGATTTGTAAAAGCGACCCAGTGAAAAACCTGTGCTCTAAGGAGACGCACAGGAAAAGTTAAATTTTTCCTAAAATCAGCATCACGTCCGTTATGCGTGTGCCAGTTGCATACTTTTCTATTTCTGCCCGATTCGCTTGGATAAGAGAAATTATTGGAAAAAGTTAAGTCCCCAATAAATATCCCCCTCAAAAGTCCTATATTTTGGAAATGTGACATTTTTCCTGAGCTCACTGCGTCAGCAGTCACGTTCTTGCCAAGTTTCACCTTTCCATTTCTGTCGAATTCGCCACGACACCTTTTTTTTAAAACATCACCCCGCGAAAAAATTCCTCCATGGGGATGTGTCGATACTTATCATTTTCCTTTAACTCCTTGTCTCGGTAGTCACATTCATGCAAAGTTCCAGCTTTCCATGTTCATCTGTTTAACTGAAGCAAAAAAAATTAATAAAAAAATCTCCCTTTTAAATTTGTGCCCCCGTAGCATTTACTTCTAAAAGTCTGCTTTTTTCTGCACGCAGCATCCCAATAGGTAGTTATGTACCAAGTTTCGTATTTCCACACCAGCTCAATATGCCAGGGTAAAAAAATGTCTTGAAAACATTTGCCCCTAAAAACATGCACCCACATGGCATGAATCTATAGTTTTACATTTTTCCTGAACTCATCGTCTCGGTAAGCATGTCCATGCCAAGTTTCAGCTTTCCATGTCTCTCCGTTCTACTAAAGCGAAAGTATTGTTAGGATGGGGGACTATGTAACGCGACTTGAAAGGCTCAAGGGGCCGAAAGAAAACTCGGAACTTTCAGGATTTGAACCTGAGCCTCCCGATTCCTAGTCAGGTGTGTTACGACTGCGCCACCGAATCCGAGACATCCAGTTAACCCTCTCGATGCCATCCTAATCCGTCACAATATATATCGTTAAAAACTTCTCCCCCCAAAATGTGTGCCCCCAGGGCATGTACCTCCAGTCGGATCTTTTCTGAACTCTGCATCCCAAAAGGTACATGTGTAAAGGGTTTCAGACTTTTAATTTCTCTAGAACATGGTTAGAATTAGCGTCAGTCAATCAGTCACGATCGTCTATATACAGGTATATTAGATGGTGAAGCGTTCGAACCGAAAACGTTTGGTCCTGAGTACCCACGAAGTTTAGGCTTCATTTTTTAAATCTAAACCTTGTAAAATTTCCCTGAACTTTTAATTCCATGCCTCCAATATCCCATTGCCTCTAGCGGATCACTTGGGAGATAGAGAAACATCTACATCTGTCGACCCACTAGAAACTGTGGCACTCTACAAGCTGCCTTTGAGAGAGACCAAGGATCAGGCAACAAACAAAGTGATGAAGTATGCGGTTGGCGAACCCGTCTTCCCACCGAAGCCTGAGAGGACAATTCTGGTAGTTGGTGCAACTGGATCAGGTAAGTAGCCCTCATGTGAATAAAAATCAAAGCGAACGAAGGCAATGTGCTTTGCGACCTTTTTCTCTGCTACCACGTCTGTTAACACGTTGGCGACAATGCGTCCTAATGCCAGGATGCAGATTTTTTTTCAATGAATACCCTCTAAAACTGTTGAGAACGTTCCAGAAGATTATGATTTCGTAATTACTNAGGATGCAGATTTTTTTTCAATGAATACCCTCTAAAACTGTTGAGAACGTTCCAGAAGATTATGATTTCGTAATTACTGATAAAAATTCCAAAAAAGTCAACATTTTAAAAAAACTCGGCAAAAAAAATGTTTTCTTGGACCATGCGTCCTGATGGCAGGACGCATTTTTTGACAAAAGAAAATGCACTTGGTCCCACGCGGCGGACAAGCAAAAATAGGCTGGTCGTCAACGTATTAAGGTTGAAATTCAAAACTAAAAAAAGAAGATGGTAGATAACTGACGATGCAAGTCATCCCAAGAAAAACCATCAAAGTGGCGTATGACCATTTGCAAATAAAAAGTTTTTTTTTTAATGCCGTTGTTATTACGTGACTAGGATCCATACGAGTTTCTCGCATATCCTCCTTTACAATCGAGCTAAAATGATACGTTTTTCACATTTGCGACTTCTTTGTGTAATGCGTTACCCCTGATGTACTGAAATACATAATACGGTTAGTGGAAAGCTCACCAGTTCCCAGGCATGATTATTCGCATGCTTGGATTGTGCATCCTGTCTCTTTATCTCAATTTTCTCAATTACAAGGTCTTCGTCATGTACTTCATCGTCAGAGGAAAGGATTCTCCTTTTTCGGTCGATTTTTGCGTGCTTTTTGCGGAGTCCGACGTGTATTACCTGGCAGACAAGAAGTCAGAACGTGCTATATTTACCATGAGGGGCGCTTAGCCATTGGCTATGAAAACAAAGTTAGGGGATAGTTCGCGCAATCGGAAGTAGGCAACGATTAACGGACAATTTCGTAGACAATGTTCAAACAATATCAATAGATAATTGACTTTTAAAATAATATCGTTCATCCAATCGGCCCTTCATGTCCAATACCCTGAAACGGAATTGCAGTGTCCAATAAGTCAAAATAGCATCTTCAAATACCATTTTTAAAAATCACACCTACAGAACAGTTGGCACAGCAGAAGAAATAACATCGATTGAACGATAACATATCAATTGGAATCATCTTTGTCAAAAACGCAGGCAATTCTGAGTTTCGAAAGTGCCTCTAAATGCCCTCCACCAGCCTCACATTTTTCATAGAGCTTGGCTCCAAAAAATATTAAAAACTCTCTTTGAACTCTGACGGGAGTCTCAAAGACCTCCGTCCAGGCGGAAGCATTTATTCATTGCTCCAGCGTCAATTGCAAAGCCTTTCTTCATGACAGTGAAAGCAAATAAAAGTAAATGATTTTTTCTGTTTCTTGAGTCACTTTGAAATAATGTGGGGAAAATATGAAGTTTAACAATTTTGTAGAAGAGGACTCAACAAGGGGTACCATGAATAGACGTAAATAGGTAGACATTTCTAATATACATTCCAGGCCATTTTTTTTTGTCAGATACCAAGTCATTACCAAAACATTGCTATCAAGAGTGACCTGCTTATTGCAATTTGGAAAATATTGCAGTTTGAAATGGTATAGTTACTCATGGGACACCCTACATAATCTTCATATATAATACGCTAATGTAGGTTTGTAAGCCAAGCCGTGACGATATGCTAATATATACTGTATACTAGCATGTTATGCATCTTTTGAAAGCTGTAGTCGGTTGGTGTGCACCGAGAAATAGATTTGAAATGGCATGAACCGAGGAGGAGTTATATGCTCTTGCATTTTTCACCACTACGCTACCCATTATAGAACCCTGCAGGGGCCGATTTTCCGGTACTCGACCCGATGGGCCCGATTCGAGTCATGGTCCGCACCCGATCGAAAAACTCATATTTCACCGTAACTTCATGGCCCGACCCGACCCCGATACAAAATCAAGTGCTCTAACCTATTCTTTCCTGTGTGCTTCTTCATCATTCCAAATTGCTTTGCAAAAACAGGATGTTGTCGAAAGTCAGAATAGAAGAACATTTCTTCAAAAAGAAACGGCTAAACAGATTTCGGTCTCGAGAGGCACTAACCACCCCTTACCCGTCAAAAAGTCATCCTTCCTTCATTTATATTCATGGTCTCGCTATTTAGTATTTTCATTCTCTCAGATTACATGCATAAATAAGATTCCAGTCATGATTTCTCCATGGTCTCAGACCAGAAGAATGACACCTTTAAAAGCTAAAATTCTGTCCGACCTGATCAGATGCTAAGAAGGGTTTAACAAATTTCGGCCCCAGACCTGGGTCAGGTCGGGCCACATTTCGCAACAGGGCCCTAACCCCAGTTCCTCAAACAGCGAAAACGACTGGTGTTTTACCCATAACAATTTTGAATTTTTTCTTTACTCTCTGGAGCGAAACACGGGACTCCAGAGCGACATTGGTTACTCAATTGTGGAAAGTCGTAACGCTGTCGGCAGCTCGTTCGTAATTAACGTCGGACGTAGTTGGGTTTGAAACCAGGTTCCCTGGCACGAGAGCCGAGCCCATTACTTACCGAGCCACTCCCCAATGACAGATTGATGAGCATAAGTCCAAATGGATTATAATTGCACGCACCAATAACTCCATAATAATAACACAATAATTGTTCCATACTCCTACCCCCCGGCCTCAGCCCCATGAATAATATTAGAGTTACTTCTGTACACGCGTTTGTGTTGCAAAACGGTCGGAGAAGAATTACAGATAATTTAACCCAGTTCAAGATACATAGAAGAAATCGCAATTTTTGCTCTCGAATTTTTTCTTAAAATTTACGGTCTCATTAACGCCATGAAGTGATAAGAATAGCAAATGTCTTTCTCCTCACCTTGCATAGAGGTCTACCTGGCATGAATGTTTTTTTTAATACTTATTTGAAGGCATAATCAACCGTTTCCCACTCCCGCAGGGAAGAGCACTCTGGTTAATTCCATGGTAAACTATCTATATGGGGTGAAGTGGACCGATAATTTCCGCTTCAAAATCATTATGGATGAGGAGGACACAAACAGGACCCATAGCCAGACGAAGAACATTACAGCATATACTCTCTACTGGCAAGACGGATTCGAATTATCATACACGTTAACCATAGTTGACACACCCGGATTTGGGGATACGTCTGGAATTATGGCCGACAGGGAAATCGTTCGCAGGATGGAGGAATTCTTTAAGAGGAGAGGTCCTCATAGCATCGAGCAAGTGGAAGCTGTTGGGTTTGTCATCCAGGCATCTGAAGCACGGTTGACACCCACTCAGAAATACATATTTGATTCCATCCAGGCTATTTTTGGAAAGGATGTTGCGGCCACCTTCCAGTTGATGCTGACTTTCGCTGACGGCAATCGCTCACCTGCTTTGGATGTCGCAAAGGCGGCGAACATCCCCCATACGTCAGTGTACAAGTTCAACAATTCAGCAGTCTTTGCTATCAAGGATGAAGAAAATGTTGAATTTAATACGTTGATGTGGAACATGGGCATGAAAAGCTTCACATCCTTCTTCCAAAAGTTCGCAATGGCAAAACCAGTCAGTCTGCACCTCACGCGAGAAGTGCTAGAGGAGAGGGGCAAATTAGAACTAATCATCAACGGACTTCAACCCCAAATAACTGCTGGTAATCTTGTCTCCTTTTCGAAATCTACACATTTAACACTTTTCCACCCAAAGTCTCTCCTAAAACCTGAAGAAAACCTAAGCGTTTTTCTTGAAAAATGTAGCAGCAATAATTAGAATAACACCTTCATCAGCCATGGTGGCAAAAAAGAGACCACCTTCACAGCTTTTTTTAATGTATTAACGTTACTTGACCGTTTTCTGATCGCATTCTCCACACTTCCAGTTTCCATTAAAGCATTGTGTAACTTGATAATGCTCATACGAGAAGGTGGATCTCGACCGATTTCTGCACGAAACTTTCGCTGTACAATCACGGGACTTTTTGTCGAAACGTACGAAGCAGCAACCTTTGCCCGATAATTCACAAGAAATAACATCTAAAAACGGAAATGTAATTTTCAAACGGACAATTGGCTTAAAAAGCCCATTGTCCACAGAACCAATGACACGCACAAATGCAAATCATGCTAGTCACCGTAAAAAAATGAAGAAAAAAATTTTTATCCAAAACTTTGCATAATAATTAGATGAAAAATAAGCAGACGCATGCAAAAGTTTCGACTTCCCGTAAAAATTGCGTTCCTAGAAAACCTCGTTGCAAACTCAATTAAAATTGACTCAATGAAATTCTAAAGTCAGCACTACTTTATGCTAATATGATTGAAATTTATGAAAATTTTGACAATCTAGAGCAAAATAAAACGAATGATTTAAATGGCGCTCCCTGTAATTTAAAATGACCCTAAGTATCTCTGAGTATTTCGAAGCCTAATTCCACCGAAACGCTCTTGTATGCTGTACTGACCATTCAACGTTGTTACATTCGCCTTTTTTAGAGGACTTCAAACATAGTGGAAGTTTAAAACCATGATTAACTATGTAATTCGGAAGTTCCATCCCTAGAGTATATTCTGGATAACATGCGAAATCCGTTATTATTCTAAAAAACGATATTTTCGCTCTTTATTTAAGGTTTGTCAAAGCTGGAGGAGCTACGACAAGAGAAAGATGTTCTGGAGAAACTTGAAGACCAAGTAGATGCTGCCAAGGACTTCAAATTCACGATCAGGGAGACGCGTCAGCGAAAGATCTCCTTGCAAAAGGGGGAATATGTGACCAATTGCTTAATATGCAACTATACTTGCCACTTCCCGTGTGGTGTTGATCGAGACGATAAGAAGCACAAATGCTCAGCTATGAAGAAAGGCAAATGCACGGTTTGTCCTAAGAAATGCGAATGGCGAAAACACCACAACAACCCATACCAAATTCAATTGTACGAAGAGGATGTGGAGAAAACGTTGCAGGATCTTAAGAAACGCTACGAGGATGGCGTAGAAAGGAAGATCACAGTCGAGGAATTGATTAAGGAGCTGAAGGAAAGTTTTCAAAGAGGAGAGCGTCAAGTCTGCGCTATGATTCACGAGGCTCATGCGTCTCTTCAGAAGCTGCAGGAGATCGCCTTGAAACCCGACCCCTTGTCGGCGTTGGAATATTACGACTTGCTCATAGAATCGGAGAAGCAGCAAAAGAAGCCCGGATACACTGAGAGAGTAAAAATACTCCAAAACCAAAGAGACCAGTTGAAAGTGTTCATGGAAGTCCGCAAGGGACATGACCCATTTGGAGAATACAGGAACAGCCTGGGGCCCATGGAACAATGTATTGAATTTTGGAAAAGCTCATAAAATCAATCTTTCATCCATGGTTACGTCTCTTTTCGCGTAGTATAGATGAGATAGCTTTAATGTATGAACGATTTTTTCGCAGGCAAATAAAATTGTGAAGGAACTTTTAGCAACCATCTAAATTAAACAACTTCATACTTTTCCTTTCTCTCGTTTTATTGCCGGCACTTCTAAAGCATTCCAATTCGGCTTCAGAGATAATTAGGCAAGCAGTTCCTCTCCTTAACGCTACGTTATATGGCTATTGGCACTTTAAGGTGATTCTGTGTTAGTTCGCACAGATTTTTAAGAAGTTTGGTCAATTATGGCCTTTACTTGGCATCGTCGACGTATCGGCATAGGCTGACATGGTTGGCCCGTCCAAGACTCTAGTTTTGCTAGCCATTATTTAGTAATTCATTGGCGGTAGACACTGGCTCAATTAAGGCTCCAGGCTGTCTCGCTATTAACACCTTGACCGCCATGGCAATGCTGGCCTATTGCTTTTCCCATTCAGTGAGGCGCACCGGTGCGCCTCGTGGCGGTCAACCTGTTAATGACGCATCATTGGCGAAATAAATCTGCCCATTCATCGCAATGAGCTGGCTTGCCGTGCTGTTGCTTAGTATCGGCCAAAGACAAGAGCACAAATCATGGATTTTCCTACTCTGGGCCACCCCCAAAGTAGTATCAGGTGTCGGCCCAAAGCATTCTCAACGTTGGGTATGTTGGCAGCACCTTGGCTAATGTGGCAATATTTATTTGCCAATTTCGGCAATATTGGCAAAGCAATGTACCTTTGGTAGCTTTCACTGATACCTCATGAAAAGTATCAGTCCAAGCGACCATTTCCTCATTTATTTTCCCCATATTCGAGACAGATTCATGGAGTGAAGGCCATAAACAGGTCATATTCCCAATAAGAACCCCTTGCAAATGCAGCGTAATGTCTTCCGACAGGGAGGTTCCCACATTACCAAAAAGCTTTGCCCAACAATGGCCCCTTCATGGCAATGTTGGCAGATTATCAGCATTGGCAGGAATGCTTGGCCCATTTATGGCCCTAACTTGGGTAAACATTTTCGGTACTTCATTGGTGAAGGACGTAGGCCTATTCATGGTTGTGGGCTGGTTTCCCAATAATGGCGTAACATTTGCAAAAAACACAGGCCTAAAAAGGCTCCACCCCAGTAGCAAACCTGCATTGGCTCAATATCGGCTGCCAAGGAGTATGCACTGGTTTCCAAAACTTAAAGAACACATTGAAAATCCGTGATATGACGAACACCATGCGAATGTTGTGGATAGACCAGCAATATATATTTTGTTGCATGCCGGCCGAACGATCGCCGCAAACGATTGCGATCCGGAAGGCGCAATGGAGCGCCATCTCAATGGCTCTGTTAGACGGTTCCTTTCGACTACTTTCAGGGTTCGGATATCTTGAAATTAGCTGCTTGCCATCCAAACTTAACTGCACTACCCCCTCCCAGAGCGCAGTCTCTTCAATACATGTGATTTGCAAATCAACGTGCGATGTCCACCGCGTTCCATGTGCTATGGCAACGTAGCATCGTTAATTTACATACTCCTGTTTGTTTCGACCATTTTCATGACGGGGGTGCTGCGGAACTCGGAAAAATGTATTTGTTCCTTTTATATTGAAAAGCAGTGTACATATTGGCTCAACATTACCACCCATCTTGGACCATTATTGGGATTAATACCAAGCCCCTTCTTGGGCCAATATTGGCGTTAATATTTTCTTCAATTTCTTTATACAACGGAGGTATTCCCATGGTTAAGGCATTTGTGTTTCCAGTACTAGTGTGACTTTTACCAGTCCATGCAAATGTCTGTCCCGTGGATAGGCAGGAGACGCAGAATGGAACAGAGAATGATTTTCCCTTGAATTTACTAGTTGCAGTACATATCAGAGAACGATCCACCTCATACTGTTCCACGGAGAATTTGCGAATTCAGTCGCTCGTTTCCTCGTTTTTTCCTCAAGAAGGAACGAAGAGTTGGGCCCGCTGTGACCATTTTCTAATACCCTCTCGAGGGGTATTACAAAATGAGACTCGGCGAAACATGGAAGGATACTAAATACTCCAGTGACAGACGATTCCAGGGAAAGAGGGAAGGGTACTTCTGTGTACTGTGCGAAAAAGCGAGACCCCTATACCTCCATCATGAAGGAGAACGTCATCATTTCCCAAAAACTTTCAAGTGCGGTCGGGCACATTGGATCATCACGTCGGTCCAATACTCGATCGATGATGGAATGACAATATTAGGGGAGCCAATTGTTTAGCCAAAATTGCCAATATTGCCCAAGACTTAGCCAACGTACCCAATGTCTGTCCAGCATTCAGCCAGTATCCGGTGTTACAGGGGCAGGTCGGCATGCGCTTATACCGTAGGTGCAGCTTTTGCAAAAGATGCAAGCCCAATGAAAGCTCCAAGTCGGTTTTAGCTTATCAGGGCAACATTTTTCAGAAGACACTAGGTCGATTAAGGCTTCTGGTTAGCTTGCAATTTATATCAGCTAATATCAATTCTCAATTTTCAAGCAGTACCCAAAAGTACCCTTCCTTCATTCTCAAGATTCGTCATACACAACAGTACTGAGTACCTCATTATATTTTTTTCATGTCACATAAAGGCAATCAATCTAGGCCGTCATTTCTTCATTCATGATCTCCATATGCCAGACTGATTCATGGAGCCCAGGAAATAAATCTAATATATATAGACGATCGTGACTGACTGACTGACTGACTGACGGCCTAGATTGATTGCCTTTATGNCTAATTCTAACCATGTTCTAGAAGGGTTAGAAATCTGAAAATTGGTACATATGTACCTTTTGGGATGCAGAGTTCAGAAAAAATCCGACTTTGGAGGTACATACCCTGGGGGTACAAATTTTGGGGGGAAACGTTTTTCATGAATATTTTTTGTGACAGATGAGCATGGCATTCAGAGAGGTAACTGGATGTACTGGGTTCTATGGTGTAGTCGTAGCATATCTGACTGGCAGTCAGAAGGTCAAGGTTCAATTCCTGGCCATACTTTGGCTCTCTTTTGTTTTTTTGCCATGTCCTGTTACTCAATCCCCCTCCATAACATCATTTTTGCTTGAGTAGAACGGAGAGACATGGAAAGCTGAAACTAGGCATGGACGTGCCTAATGAGACGATGTGTTCAGGAAAAATGTAAAATTTTAGATTCATGCCCTGGTGGCATATTTTTGTGAGCCGACGTTTTCAAGTCCTTTTTTGTTCTGGCGTATTAAGCGGAGTGGAAAGATGAAACTTGGTATGTTATGAAAAAAAATCAAGACATTCGACCCCATATGTCACGCATTTCAATGGGGACGTGCTTTAAATACGTGTTTCCCATTTCGCAAAAAATGAATGAATTACTCACACTCCAAGGTAAGGGAGCGCCGAAGGCGCAACCATAGCCAATATTATCCATAAGTGACTTTCACAATTCAATTTCAAATTCAACAATTTGGAGCCTTATAACCGTGTTACGATGTTCTAGTAAAAACCACAAACCTTCAAACCACTTCCATATTGTCTAGACAATGGAACGGGACTAATGACTTAACTATCCTCAAAATCTACTAGGCATCCTCTGGTTACACGTCGACCTCAGGCCATTTTTAGCAACCAAGAAGGGGCCAAATACTTTGACGATTAAATAACGTCGTTGGCCAAATGATGATAATGAGAACTATCTGAGCAGATACGCGAAATTCATGAGGGGGGGCTGGACGGGACAACACAAGAAGTTGCGTAGACGTTATGCAGAAACAATGTCTTTCAGAAGGCACTTTTTCACACATTGTTCAACGTGGCCTCCGTGCGAATCGATATGAATGATTTTAGCGGTGCCATGAAAGGCCTTTCGAGAAATTGCGTGGACTTTCCGCCAAACTGGAAGTGTTCTAAGGGTTTTCGTAATATATGGGCATCGAGAAACCCACAGAAAAATCACAGATAAATCTATTAATCCATAGACCCATAGCATCTCGCAGTGGCTTGAACTGACAAAGTTTCCTACAACCAAAGGCAGATGACGCCAAAGTATCTGCACCAGCGAGTGAGTTCTTAATGTACCTGGAATTAATCCCCAATACACATGGTGCCTGATCTTTTTCAATCCTCCCCACACCACTAGGGGGAAACATTTGTATTCTTTAATAATTTTATCCAAGGAGGCAACCCAGTTCTAGGAGTCTCCAGAAAAGATACAGAGGAGGGGATGAGAATGGTTCAACTTCCAAGGTGACTCAATGCAAAGTTTCCAGAGTGCAAATCTCGAAGTGTAACGTGATACACCGATCGCTTACCTGAAGAAGGTTCAACATAATGGGTAACATCTGTGAGAGAAATGATTGAATAACAGAAAATAGTTTGTTGTCGAATGTTTCTACTATCAATCCACTCTAGCACCAAACCGTTGAATATATAACTTTTTAAACAGGTTTTGGACAGGTCCTTAAGGACAGGTATCGGGATTACATCAACTAATGAGAAGAACCTCGTTAGGTATCTCATTTGCACCAGCAAAAATAAGGAAGAAGGAAATTCATTCCAAAATGAAGCAGGTTTAGTTGTTTTCTTATTCTTCAACACGTCATCAGGCACTACGTTTTAATCGATCTTCTTTATATCATAGCTACCATATCAATAACTTTATTAAATGTCACTTATGTGATCCAATCAATAGGAGAGAGACAGCAATTTGCGATGCATTCATTTTCAAAGAAGGATGAAAGATCAGGAATACATTCCAGTTAAATCAGTTAATGTGATCGGATGTCCACTTTGGGGAGCACACCCTCGACTTCTTCGAAATTGGAGACTTTTCCGTCCCCGATGCACTCGCTGATCTCGTATAACTGCAAACAATGGGGGATCTGAGATGAACAGGGAACATTTCGGATGGCGAGGAAACAGCACCAAAAAATGTTCAACAAATGGCATGTCAAATCTAGAAATTACGGCATGGAGCTTAGATGTATTCAGCATTGCTTCCATTGCATACACGACGTGAGCTTCAGGCACTCAAGTGTTACATTTAACAAAAAGATGCGGATTCAATTTGATTGACTAATTGAACCTAATTTAATTTAATTCGACCTTATGATTTTCTCTGTGAATCCGTGTTCTATTCTGATTTCCCCATTAATTTTACTGCATAGGGCTTAGTTTTCTGAATGAGAGTTTAGAATGAACGTGTTGCGACCGAAGTTTCATGAAATAACACTATTTAGATAGTAGCTGATGGTCCCAAATTGCTTATTGGAAATTTAAAAATAATATTTTTCATGAAAATATACCTGGCAATGAAGGCAAAGCCTGCAGTAAATTAAGAAAGGCCAGGGTCTCCTGATATGGGAAGGTATCCCACTGCATGATTAGACGTTATTCTATGCAAAGTACTGCTGTTCTGCACAACTACGATACGTGCGGGAATTCTCATCGTCCAGAAGGTAAGAATCTTCAGCGAAGAGAATGACGAGTGGAACAACTGGGAAAATAGGAAGTTGTTTTCGGCATACGGACTAATTTAAGTCATAGTCATAGACTATTCGATGAATTCAAGTGGAAGCCAAAACAACCCAACATGACCCACCTCGGTGTCTTGGATCTCGGGAGCATAATAGTCCAAAAGCTTGACGAGGGCCGGCTTGGAATTCTTCACAGTAACACTACGAACGATCGGGATATCAAGGCAAAAACCCTCCTTGTCCAAGTGGTCGAAATATACGGCCAGCTCCCCAGTCTCCTTATTCACCTCCAAGCGCTTCATCATTCCTGAAACAGAGTCATGCTCTTTCCCTCACTTATTTCGTCTTCAGAATTTTCAATCGAGTATGGATGACATACCTCGGGACTGAGAGATAAGGTCCTGAAGGGCGTTTTCTTCTGGCTTGAAGCCTGTTCCATTCGAAAAAAGTAACTGTGATATACTTCTCCGATCATTCTCTCATTCACTTCTCCAAAGAGAAATATTCATGTAGGCAAGAAATTAAATTATTGTACTTACTCCCATTTTGACAGACACAGTTATACCTACATAGTTAGAAGTAGGTCAAAAATCGCCAGACTTTTTTTTTGGAAACTTCATTCGGGACATCCCTGGAAATGAAAACACTCCTTCTACCAATAATTAAAACCATGTTCCTCTCCAATTGGTGTATTTGTCCTTTGCATTACAATGCGAAGAACATTTCAAGATAAATTTTTTAGACTGGGAAGTCAAATTACTTTTTTTTTTCTTTGCTATTGAAAAACAGACACCTCGGGAAAGAATCATTACACTCACCTGATACCATGGAGACTTGGAGAAGAGCCATGTTGGAAGTGTTGGCTGGTCCGGAATACATGACACAGGCTTGGATCACCCGTTTATCGCATTTCAGTGCATCATCAGATGTATCTGCTACGATAAGTCCCATTCCCCGCTTCTTGGGTTCACCAAACACCGAGTACCTCAGCGTTGCCTACGAAGGACTTCATGAGAACCACTGAAGCGCCTTTGATGCACAGAGAGAAAATGACCCATTTCTCTGGCCCAAACTCAGATATCTTAGGGAAGAAGAACACTTGAGGGTAATACCCGGTTGGATTGAGCTAAAAAAAAGCTCTATTTTTAAAGGTACATTTACGAATATTTAAATCGAAAATTAAAACCGGATTTTACCAGAGAATCAATCTGTAATGGCGAGGATATGGGATGGGTAGGAAAACTAAAATCTACGTTTCTGTATCTTTATACATTTCTCTACAGAAGTAAGTCAGCTTCATGTAAAAACTTCCAATTGATTTTTAAACTATTAACCAGATTTGGCCCTGTTTTGACTCACTGTGCGATGGTTCGAATATTAGAGTAAAGAATGGAACAAACTTGGACGAGGGCACAACCGCTCCCTGACGAAGAGATCTGGAATTCAGAGGGAACAGAGGGGACGGGGGTCATCTGTTGGACAAGACGATTCTCATCTGTGAGATGGAAGGTGTGCTCCCAGTCACGGGAGGAGAGTTGGATGTTCATGTCCACGTCTCCCAGTCCCACGTGAGTCGCGTATCGCGCCAAGGCCTGCAAAGCCATCACCGTATCCTGAAACACGCAATACCAGGCGTTGAGAAATGGCTGTCCTTCCGAGTGGAGGGAAAATGGAGACTGGGAAGACCTGAGTGGAAGTGAAACCCCCATTTGAATTCCTCTTGGAGGCAACCCAACGGACCGCTGAAAGGGCTCTGGTGGAATCGCCTTCTCGATCCAACTTCACCAGTGAGAGGATTCCGTACGATGTGATCTCTATGTCCACTGCGTCTGACGGCTCTATATACATATGCAGTGAAGCAAATGCAATTGGAAAGAACGAGAATAACTGTTTTTTTATGTCTAGACTCACCCCTGAAACAGCAAATACTTCATGATTCAATAACTGGAAGTTGCAAAGTACGACTTTCTTACCACCAGGAGAGGCGAGCCAAAAAAGAAAACCATCGTTCTCGGTGGCCTTTTTGAGAAGCATGTCCATATATATCCCACCGAGTTCGGTTTCCCCCGCCAAGATAAAGGCATACGTGGTGAGGGCCAGGGTGTAGGTCGAGGGATTCTGGTTACCCCTCAGGCATTGCAGGGCACTCTGGATCACTTCATCATCCACGGCGGCACCCGATTCCAGAAGAGAGATGAGGACGTAAGCAGACAACCCTGTCTCTGAGCCTTCTTCACCTTCGGTATCGTCCAGTCCTCCCTTAAAGAATCACAGTCTCGAATTAGCATTTGCAGTTGACCAGAAATTGAATGTCTGAAAGACGAAGAGGTCTATCAGCAGTGGATTATTTCATTGAGCTTCCTCACAAAAGAAGTAAATATTCCAGTAACTTCCGCATTAAAATTGGGGGAAAGTGGTATGTATCGATAAATAGGTTTTTTTTTGGAATTACTTAAAAGATTTACATATTACTTTCAATGAAATGAATAAGGTACTATGAGCACCAAACCATCTATAATTATTTTTTTTTACAGATAGACCAATTTCCCTTTTAGCCCATCGAGTATATGGCCCCCATTCGTTAAGTCAATCGTTTTAATGCGGTAGCATGTCTTTCTTGCTCAATGTTGAAACGCCACGAGGATGATATGGTTCACTGCCCAACTTTTCCATCAGTCCGCAGGGAAAATTAAAGTGCGAAGTATAAACAACTCTAATACGGCAAAATCGTTTATTTGAAATAGTCAGGTTGAAAAGCACGCGTGAATATTGAGTCAATCGGCAAAATTAATGCAGTTGCAATTAAATGATGAAGATTGAAGCCTTGCTTCCATTTATTTAGCTCTATCACTTGCAGCGATGATGTTAGTAATCCTCATTTTTTCCTATTTCGTCCTCGGGATGCTATGTTTTGTGCTGATCGCCTGGAATATTTAGGAATGTGGCAAGTGAGAACTTTCCACTTCAGGTTTTTCCTGTCCTGCGGCTCTCCAAGAAATATACACGAAAAGAACGTGACTAAACCTGATAGCGAGACGTGAAGACCCTCCCGACGTTGGGGAAGCACCCGTTCTCCAGCTGCCTGGAGGTGATCCACTTGACGCTTTCCTGCCATTGGCTTTGATCGATGGAGATGAAGGGAAGAGACTGCCCGAAGCCTTTGATCACGAAGGCCGTCAGCCACATAGAACCTTCCTTGTCGTTCTTCCCGAATGCGCTGAAGGACCCGTCGTCATGCTTGTATTTCAACTCCCTCTGGTATCCTGAGAAAAGGGAATCGTCAGAATATTATTCACGAAGAAAAGGAATAGGGGCAAAAAAGTAGCAGATGACATACACCGAATGGTTTGTCTCGATTTTATCTGGGAATGATTGCATTTAATGCATTTATCGAAGACAGCAATACCCATTTAGATATCAACCCTTTAATCAGACCAAAATGTATCAAGTCCATCGAGAGCAACGCATTGTTCATTCCAATTTCACAGACCGATCTCCATATTGTGGGTGAGCTCCGCCTTCAGTTCTGGCTTGAGTTGATCCGTGGCGTTGAAATATTGGAGGAGGAAGATATTCGGAGCCAGAGCGACCATGTTCTGTTCCCCGCAGCCCGTCGGCAACCTCACAAGCGACTTTATTCCCTGCAGCATCAGCATATTCCGAGATAGAAGCAGGTTACGGCTAGGAAACTTGAAGAGCTCCGATGGGAAACCACCGTGACTAAAAGTATAAATCTTGAATTGAGCAGTAATCTATTGTCTTTTAAGATTCAATATAGAAAAAGCTATATAATATGCGCCTTGGGTAATACTCTCCACTAGGTAGATATTACGTTCAGTAAAAAGTGGCAACAATTTCATTAGACAACGGTGTGGATTTATGGTGCAGGAATATAAGGCAAAGTGGAACATGACACTCGTGTTTTCATCGCAACCAGTGGCAATTTAATTCCAGGAAATTTGTGGAGAAAGCAAATGTTTCATCATTCTAAATCGATGTGAATAAATTGTGGAAGAAGGGGAGTAGACCATCAAAATCTGAATCGCTCTTTTGATCACACTACTCGCTGGGCATCTATAAACCATGTTTTCATTATACGATTGCTCGTAGCATTGAATGGAAACTTCATACAGTGTGTGGATATAATAAGGGTGATGAAGTGATTTCCACCATGTGAAATCTATGGTTTCTCAATTTTCAACTCAGTGAAAACTAAGCATAACGGTGGAGGCCACTAATTTAGAAATACTGTTGAATATAACGACAACACACAATCAAGAGAAAGGAAATACTGATATAGCCTATAGAGTCGAAATACCTGAAGCGAGGGTCCGAGGAGGTCGCCAGAGGCGGTGACCCACGCTCGAGCAGAATCCGGCACAACGTCCTCCGGCAGGATCAGCGAGTGAAGCACATTCACCTCTTCATCTCCCTCTGGAAATGCCGTGGAATGAGAATGTCACAAGTAGGTTATGAATGACCGCGTGATACGGTCAGCGTCAATAAGCTCGCCAAATGTCATAGCCCTTCAGAAAAAGTCTCGGTCGCTTAGAACGAAAAATTCGATTTCTGCAGTGGACAAAAAAGTTTCATGCCTGACTAGATATAAACCAAAGGTTTCAAGGCTTCATGTGCACGTTTCGATGTGCATCGAATACGAAAGACTTACTGCACAGATACCAGTTCTTCGTCTCTTCCACCGGGAACCCTTCAGGTTCTACTCGTATCGGCTTCACGATACCGTCACTTATTAACGGGGTGCACTCCGCAGTGGACGAGAGACTGGAAGTGAAACAAATTCATTATTCGAATGAGTACCGTTCATATTCCTAGTTACAGGAGAAGAATTTTCAGATATGTCTGGCCACGATACTAACAAACAAGGTAATTAAATCACTTTCTCTTTTTTTTTAGTATGATGCTACCTCGGTGTTTCATTCTCTCCTCCCGGATGAATGGTTTTGGGCAGCCAGGATTTGGAAAGAATACCTGATGCAGTTGCGAGGAAGTTAATTCCCTAACCGTAACGAATGTTGCCTTGAGGCTTTTTTCGTCAAGGTCTGGTAGGTCTGGCTCGTGACTTTCATCGCTCACTACTTTCTGCGAGTACCTTTATAGCTATGTCCATTCCAGGTTGTGACGTGCATCCTCATTCCTTGCTAATGTCTACATTTTCTTGCAAAAAGGAAAACCCGACTCCTGTGCGGATCTCCAATATCCCCCTTGAACCCAGCATGTGTAAACACTCCTGATATAAATGCAGTCTCTGAAAATGTGCGTCGCGGTATTCGTCACTCAGCATCTTCCAGCTTCTCATCTTCGGATGTTGGGTCACTCCGCTATTTTAGCTATTGCTGTCAAGACGCTGCTAAAATTGTTCCATTTTAGTAAGAAATGAGGAATCATGAACCAAGAAACGAGAAGCATGTTGATACGCATCGTCTGCACCGACAGCTGGAATGAATTCGAACATTTCTACGTTACTGGTCAATTACTGAATTACATTTGGTCTAAAGTGGCGTCCTCCACATTCACGGACACACATATTCAGAAATTCCACTTGAATCCCAGAAGTAAGTAGAAAGATACAAAACAGGAAATACGTCTGACCCGCAGACATCGGGGAAGGTAGGGTCGACCCGAACCACAACAGTGATGTTCACTTCTCCGAGTTCCAGGAAGTCTAGGTCGAACGTCACCACCTCATTTCCCTGCTCTGCTAAGCAAAGGCTCTTCATTTTGTCTCCATCTACCTTAAAAGACTCTGATTCTTCCAGCTCAACTCGAATCTGTTGAAAAAGCAATATTAAAAAAAGCAATGAATGCTTGACCATGTTTTTTTTTTAATCTGGAGAGACATTGGAGATAAGCTTACAGGCAACGGATGTGCCTTGTAGTTAAATATGGAGATAGGGAGGGGAAGGATCTCCCCCCTCTTGATCGAATAGGGTAGAGTGAGGTCGAGGAAGAAGGGCTGGGAGGCAATGAGGGATTGAGGGGAGGACAAGCCCAGTCCTGCCTGTGGGGAGCTGCACACCGCTGACCCCACCCACTCCGTGATGGTGTCCGGCACTTCCAGATCCTCTAATTTCAACTCCCCTGTACGCAAGAAGACGGAGGTAGAGTGACGGAAACCTGCTGTTATTAACGTTTCCCTCTCTGAACCACCGACCTTTTTCCCCGACGTTCTCCAGAGACCAAAGCCAAGTCTCTGGCAAATAGTCGCGAACCTCAACGGGAAGAAAATCGTCGTTAGTCGGTTCGATCGGAGCTCCAACAATTGTCTCCTTTTGGTCGGCCAAAGCATCGGGTTGCGAGAGTGATACTGTAGTCGTTAAAAGTCCTGGTGCGTTTACAGGGCGAAATGCCTGAGTGTGATGGAACACAGGCACTCGGCAGGGAAGGGTATAGACGCTCAGGTCGGACAGCACCACTAGACCCGAACGCTACGAAGGGAAAAATATTCCGCCAATTTCAGCATTGTTACATTATTGTGATTTATATTTGTGACATTGACTCACATCAAAGGATGTGAGAGCATGACTGCGGGAGTCGTAGCCACCGAAGGTCTCTGAATCGCCTTCTGCATGGCAAAATAACACAAAACGGACAATTTAAGCAAATTTGCTTTCGCATGCTGAAGTTCTAAGGCTTGTAATTTTTCATTTCCCTATACGGCATGCGAATCATAATTCCAAAGGATATTTACATAGCCAAAGAGAGTTGGCTCAGGGTAAGGCACCGGAATGTTATTGTATCTCCATATTCCGTATGTTACACAAAGTAATGAAAGGAGCTCGAAACGACGTCACTACATACAAGAACCCTCCTGCAGCGGTAAATGTATGTATCAGTGCACCTAGCACGAATGACAACACGAAAAAAGTGGGATTTTCCAACTTTCCTGCCGAGCGGAACATCCAAAAAATGCAATGATTCATTATGTAAAAAATATATGAATATGGCGCTTTTCAGGAACTCACGGCTTGTTCGAGTGCTAAATGAGAGAAACAGGCAATGTATGTTCCTTACACGCTTTTGTCTCGTGATTAATTTCATTACCACTCAAGTTTTTTTTTCATATTCACACGTTAGAACGTGTGTGTCAACCATGCTAGAATGTGCTGGATGTTTTGCTGTCCCTGTGATTCTCTTCCCTCTCTCTTCCCGCTCGGGCGTTTTTGATTAAATTCTCCCGCTATGAGCAAATCTGATATTTTAAATTCATCTCACTTGAAGACTCGTTCACTTGATTATGGTGTTCATCACATATCCATACCACTTTTCTCACACTTCCACCCTCAGATTGATTTCCCGCGTAAACTGCTGATCGTCCTTGTGAAATGTGAGAACTACCTGTGAAAATGATTTGCAGTTTTGGAACGTCGATGCATGCAAATCAAAACGAAAAGTTATGCTGAAGAGAAACTAAGTGCTAAGTATATCAATAGATTTCACATTCTGCAATTCAGAGCAGAGGCGTACTGATAACCGACCTCCTTTCTTCTCAGGAGAAGTGGTACTTTTTCTTTCCTTTTTTTTCAATACACAATAGATTTCTGTTTTCGCTATTTAAATAGGTCCTTCCTGTTGGTACTATGTGATATACCACTGGTCATGAATACTTTACTATTCAAGGCGCACTAGTGCATGTTCTTACCATCCTCTCAGCATAATGCACATGACTTAATCCCTAAAAAGTTAGCACGGCTGACAGACGTCCTGCCAAATAAGCTTCCTCACGGTTGATGAGCAGGGAACAAGCATACGAGAGATATTTTTTGAGGGCTGATGACTGAGACAGAAGTTGTAGTCCGTGCTCTGGGTAGGTGACTCATAGTCATAAATCTGGAAGCGCTCCAAAGCCTGAAACACTTTGTCCAAATTCAGCTGATCCCCCGGTTTGAGGAGGTCCACGCTCTTGTCCACCACTCTCAACCCACAAACTGACTCCGGCTCGGCCTTCACCTTCAGCCCTACCTTAGATCCAGGCCCCACTTCCTTTTCACTCCATTCCAGTTCCACCTGCCAAGCGAAACGATGAGATGAGACACATTAGCCTGATGTTTTTGGGGGAATTTACAAGAACTCGTGAAGATAGGAAAACCTTGTTGGGGAGACATCGGTTCACTCTGAAGGTGAGGTGATCGGACACCACCTCTCCGTCGGATCTAATGTAAAAGACCACCAGTTTACTCTCGGGTGCCATCTCGGGAGTCACCGGGATCTCGACGGTGGCCTTGCTCAAGAGCCCAGGATCTGGCGTCTCCTTATCGGATTTATAGAGGAGGAGCTCTGGGTCTCCAAGTTCCTCCACTTCCCCTTCTGAGCCGTGATCAAAGGCGGCGGAGGCAAGGATGTCCCCTCGGGCCATTACCTGCACACACGTTGCACACCCACGAAGCTCAAAGAAACATGGATTCGATTACTAAGCGATAAAAAATTCTAGGAAGAGGATGAATAAAAATCAGACGCGCTCAGCTTACACCCTTACCATGGTCACCATTGAATTGAACATGTTGGAACAAGATGCACTTTTCGCTTCTCAACACGAAAGCCGAAAGCAGAATCCGAAGTTTCACCTGATAATGGAGGACGTCGGGCGTCGAGTTTGAGTAGAGGAGCTGCAGTTTGAGGAGACCCTCGCAACCCTCCACCGTCTCCACCTCCCCCTTCGTTGAACTGCGGAGTATCTGGATGTAGCTTCCCGAGGGGGAGAACCAGCCGTTCACCGACCTGTACGCGTTGTACGAATCGATTTGCTTCTGCCACGGGTACTTCACTTCGTCGTGGTTTTTGGGGTAGTTCTTCTGCCTCCCGGGTGCTGAAACCTAGGGGAATGCAGGCTCATGAGCATTCCTTCACATAAGGAATGCGTTCTTACGAAGGGGGTTCAAAAATGTATGCAACTTAACTTGTAAATTTCAAGTGACTTTATTAATTAAAACAATTATATATTGACCCGAGTACTATATTTGTTTACTTTTGAATGAAAACCAGAGGTTCTTCTAGGGCCTTATCTACACAACAAAGCCTATTCTTTCCAATGGTGGTGGTGTTTCAATTGTTAACGTTCTTGTTTACAAACAGCATGATGATTTGCATAGGACCTTGCTCAATCAGTGAATTCAGCCCTAAAATCAACCCCTGCATTTGAGTACCATGGAGCCCTCCAGAATTGGCTGGTAAGGTTGCAGCGATGTATAGATGCTGGGGGGGGCGGGGGGGAGAGAACTTTGAAGAATTATATATGAAATTGTTTTAAATAATAAAGTCATTTGAAATTTTCGTGTTGAGTTGCGGAACTTTTTGAACCCTCCTCGTATTTACTATTCCATGCCGTAAAACAAGATCAGTAATTATGGAAAGCCTATAAATTTGAGACGAATAAAGGTCACGATCTTTTTTTCTTTCACAAACATAAGCAAATTATGTAAGATCATTAAAGAAGTTATCATTATGCTTATTACTAACGGCTCTAACCCTGACATGCATATTTTCCTATTAATCATTCAACTTCTAGTCAAACAAACATTTTCGTGGTGAAAATTTGTTTTACGGAACTGCAAGATGGAACGTGACTGAAGAAGGAAAATGAACATGATATACACCTCGAAACTGATGGAGTGCACGTCGTGGACCTGCGGAGGAACCTGGAATCGGACGAGGCCCTGAGAATCCGTCGTGAAATTCCGACATTTCCCCTTGTTCCCATCCGAAGACCCTGATCGATTCAACGACGGCTAATCTAAATCATTCGGATTAATCTATTGAGATGGGATTCAAGAAAACGCTCACCGTAAGGATCCTTGCAGATCTGGATCATTTGACCCTTTTCTGGTGCCCCGGACCTGTCCTTCACTTTAACCTGTCGACATGGAATGTCAGACATTCACAATAGCGAGGAAAAAAACTCGAAATTTTCTCTTCAAAGAGAAATTACACACATCAATGCGATAACTCTTTTATCGAGATTTTCGGACATTCGTGGTGCACTTGTTAAAAGCCGAGCGTGGAGCCAATGATGCCAATAGTTTCAAGACTACATACCAGATGCTAGCTTGAACTGCCACTGAAACTTTCACTACAGATATGTTGTGGAAATCATTATTTCCTTCGAATTATGTGCTTACAGGTTCACATGCTTCACCGGAACAAAATAACGAAATAAAAAACGTGAATGTCTCAATTTCATTCAACTTCGGCTAACTAAAAAACTCACCAGGCCATTGTACACAAAACCTGGCTTGAAATGCGTTGGGGAGACCTCCAAGTCGATATCCAAGGGATTCCTTTCAACGTTGAGGATCAAGGTTTCCGTGAACTGGACACCCGTCCCCTTCTCCTTCACGGTGGCCGTGATGTTGACAGACGAGGGAGCCAGCTCCCGATCGTCCATGCCCAGGACCTCCGCCGGGATGCTTGCCTTGTGGCAGTCTTTCATCTGCGAGGAGGAGTTGAAGCGGCCGATGAAGAACCGAATGGAATCGAACGGTGAGGATAAGGCATGATGAACAGAGACCCATTCGACATCCTTGTCTGGACAAGGCGCATCTTACGTGACTTATTAAGTTTCCTAACATTCAGATCACCGACCGACGTATTCGATGCTGCAGTACAATGACTCCACCTACTCAAGTGATGTAAAGTATGACAATCGGTTTGGAAGAAATCGATAGAAATGAAGATCTGAAGTAACTGCAAAGTACTAGGTCTGACAATAAAATAACGAGCCTGACAACACTGTAATGCGTGTGGCAACATTGGAATAGTGGCGATTGCTGTAACCTGTCAGTGCATGTCTTAAGTCTATGCAGTAACAAACTTGCAATGATTGCAGAGATTGCAGATACTTGCAGTGATTGCAGAGCAGTACCACTTCACCTAAAGTACAGTTAGGGGCACTCGTCAAAAATATCAAACTCGAAGAAAAACTAACGGATTAACCGGTTAAGACGATGATGTTCTGTTTCTTTGACTGCAAAGAGATAGTGCATGATGAGTTTGTTCCTGCTGGTGAAACAATCAACCAGCAGTTTTATCTGGAAGTTTTGAAACGTCTGACAGCGGGTTCGTCGTGTGAGGCCGGAATTTTTCCAAATAAGTGGATTTTGGATTTGGCGTTATCTTGGAACACCACGATAACGCACAGTCACACACAGCACTTTCCGTTTAGGAGTTTTTGGTAAAAAATCAATTACAGTACTTGAACACCCGCCCTTATTCACCGGAACTCGCTCCGTGTGACTTTTCCTTGTTCCCTAATGTGAAGAAACACATCAAGGGAACACATTTTGAAACCGTGGAAGAGATTCAGAAGGTTACGACGGGCGTTCTAAGCATGTAGCAGGAGATTGACTTCCAGAAGTGCTTGGGCATGTGGAGAAAATGCTGGAATTCATGTATAGCTGCTAGAAGGAACTACTTTGAAGGAGACCACCACAGTTTACAATATAATAAAAAATGTAGCTATTAAAAAATACAGTCTCGTTATTTTATTGTCAGACCTCGTAAAGCGTTCAATTCTGATTCGCTCGACAATTAGTGGATGCGACACAGAGGAAGGACTTGTACAATTGATGTCCGGGCAGAAATATATTACGATGTACTATATCCACAAGATTGGTAATTATCTTTGCTGCAATATTTGTACTTTAAAATAACCTCATACATTCTATGGAATTCAGTTCGGAGAAAAACGTATGAGAATCAGAGAACCGCGGACAACAGAAAAATAAATTTTCCACCCTTGCTTGTTCTTGGAAGTTACTTTCATTCCAAATCGTGACAGCTTGAAAAAGTTAACAAAGAACCTTTTCATATTTAAGCATGCAATTTCTTCAATGGAGTTTCTCTAGTCGATTCGGACGCTTCAACCCACTCACTTGGAGCTGAAAGACAGCAGTGTATTTGTCCATATCGATGCCGAACCCCTTCACGAACCCGGGGTAATTGTCTCTGAGGTAGTCCAACACGTATATCTTCGGTTCGACCCTGAGGATCAGCTCACCCTCCACTGCTCCCCCATGGGTGAACCTGAGGTACACAGCCGAAATCGAAAGGTGCGAGGCACTCATTATCCACATAAGGTGGAAATTATCTCTGTAAAATTAAATGGACGTGTTGAAATCTTAAATTTAAAAAACTCGCCCAGTGCAAAATTGAAAAGTTTCAGGAATTACTTCCTTTTGCTTAATACAGACTAACCATAACATTTAAAAAAAAGGTCGCCTACATTTCTGAGCCTCCAGAATCCACTTGGTAATTTAAAAATTGCATCATTTCCATGTTAACTCTTCCTTAGGCAAATATTTTCTCATATGCAAATGACAAAATTTAGTACATTTTGAGAAATTCCGGAAATTCTCTAAAGATAAAAAAGTTTACACGCATATTGGTATAAACCTTAATACATAAATATTATCATTAACCTACCAATGTATAGGTATATTCTCGGGAATACTTTATATAATACATATGCACCTTTACCCACGTATTACTCTTTAAATATATTGTTATATGTCTCTCATGTATGTATCACTGCCCCATTCCAATTCCAATTGCGAATCTATGGTGGCTTGGACGGCCGTCGATGCAGATACTCGCCAACACCCACCATTATACCCCTATGTGTCATCAATGTCAGACTAAAAACGATTGAATTTCGCCACATACGAGCACGCCGAGAATCACACAGTAACTGAATCGTCTATGAAAAGCTGCCCATGAACATGAACAGGCTCCTAAGCCAAGGAAGGGACGGCACCAGAAGGTCGGGGGGAGGAGTAAAAGGGAGGAGAGGGGAGAGGGGGAGGAGTTGCACAGCCAAGGTTCTCTGGGAAGGAAATTTCCATCAATGGGGGCGCCATGCATTTTCTATATCTGACAGAGGGGCTGCCAGGAGCGGTCTCTCTCCTACTACTCCTCAACCCCCCGAAAAATACACCTCTGAGAAATAGAGGGGAGATAAAGTTAAAACCTTGCGCAGATGTTAAGGTCCAAGGTGGATGCATCTCCAAGAAAGACTTTCGGTGCCTGGATGTCCACTGAGTACTTGGGGAGGACGTATTCGGAAACCTCGAATTGTTTCTCCTCCTCGCGTTTCCTCCCCTTCGCGTCCACCTTGATTCTCCAGTTCCCCTATTGCACATACCGGGATATCCCAACCCGAATGAAATATACATAATATAGATAATCATGATTTAATATATTTTCTATAACACCCAGGAACTAACGAATGGGACGTAGAAATAAGTGAGGCCATAGGAGCTCTTTCCAGTAAATTAAAAAGTCATGACAAACTTATAATGAATGAAATTATACAAACTCTCACGTATCTGAATTCTCAAAACCCTCATGGTGCCACGAAAATAAAACTGACCAACGGCGGCTCCTGGGCGAGTTGGAATTGAAGCTGGATGAAGCCGGCTGTGGAAGACGGTTCGGTCCATTGCGCTATTCGGATCCCCGACGGATCCTCCACCCAGACTTCCCTCACCTGCATTCATCACTTGGGATTATTCATTCTTACAATTTCCGGCGTAAGATAGGGGCATTCCAACACAACATTATGTACAATGCTGGTGGCTTCTGGTTGATGAAACGATTTGAATCAGAATGAAATCTGAAATTGCCCTGTCATTCCGATTATTTCAGTCATCTGGAAGACTTGGCATTTACCATGATGTTATATATTGCCATGTGCCATTTCACATTCAGTAAGAGTAATCATTGATGATCCTTCAAAGAAAGGGTCCATCCAGGTGTCCACCGCTAATTACTTTGAGCAAACACCCAATATCTCATGGCACCAATCGTCACAAATTGACTCTCAGAATTCGAACCTGGTCGTCAAGAGGCTTGAGGGCAGCGTCGAGCACGAGGATCCTGAACCGGACGTCCTGCCCGGGAAGATAAAGAGACTTGTCCGTTTGAACAAAGAGGAGGTTCTGGTATTCCCTGATGTTCACCAACTCGCTCTCGTTCCCAACGTAGTCCGGCACGCCATCCAGGGTGAGTTGGAGGTGCAACCTCCCCCTCTGCTCCGGCACGTTAGGCACGGGAAAGTCCACGCATTCCTTGCTCCCTGCGGGATCCCATGCCAATCCATGAGAATGAGAATGCATGGTGTTGCATGTACGGCAATAGGAAAGAGCTGAACAAAGAGCAGAAAATGCTGTACGACGGCACGCTCCCATAGGTATTTGTTTCCATCCCCAACTCTACATTTTTTACGTATTCTAATAAAAATATATGACTACTTAGATTGATTTAATAACTGAGAAGTGGCTAGTCCATCATCTCCAATTCTAAACAGAACGATAGAATAACTTTCAATAATGGAAATTCAATATGAGTGGGCCATATTGTGCCACCCACTCAATGGCCCGGGAGATTCAAGATTGTTTTCCCATGTCCTTGATTATCGCTCCTATTCCATCTGCGTTAGTCTTTCAGTGATGTCCATCTCGTGCTCACGCTCTCCTGGTCCTTGGAGAGTGTTAGACACGATCGGACCATGTTTTATTTTTGCTTGATTGAATGATAGAGTTTTTCGCGCGACCTTCCTTTATGGCGATGAAACTTACCCTTTGCGTTGAATTGGAATGAATACCTTGCTAGAATAATTCTCGAGCCGTTTTGCAATATAGTTTCATGCCATTGTCATTAAAAGCTATGCAATCCGTTGAATAATACAAGGAAAATTCGACATTGCTAAACAGTCCCTGACCCAATCGCGTTTGGTTTCAAGGTCATCTCAAGGCCGTCATTCCAACGCGACTCCTTTGGGCTTCCCGCGTTGAAAGCGGGGGCGGGGAATACCTTTGGTGAATGAATGGTCGAGGGTGGCCGCGAATGCATCCTCTCCTTCCCCCGTCAGAGTGAGCTTGGCATTCCCCGGCCCTTCCAAGTTGAAGAGGGAGAGGCAGATCAGCTCGGTGGAGTTGGAGCGGAGAACCTTCGGCGCCGTCAGGAGGTATCCCCTGCGGGGTCAAGGGTGGACCGAAATGATATTTCCGCATTTCGCGTCTCCGAGTTCAGTGAAAGATTGAGGAGAAGGCTGTACGGTTAGAATGTTATCCCGTTTCTGGTAAATCTCATAATAAATTACTTCATCTGTCAGTGAAGGAAACAGTTTCTTTTTCTTTGCTCTACGTTCTCCTCTGCCCCTGCACAGCCTTTCAGCATTTTCCTTATTCAGAAACCCATTAATGTCCGGATGAAGCACCGAATGAATGCAAGTGAGGGTTTTTCTTCTCTAATGCCGGAACGAAGGCATCGATGACACACCCCCTCCCCCTACACAGCCTAAACTATAAGAGCTAGGAAAACATTTTTTAATATAAGCCTTAGGAACAAGCTATTACGTTCACAGATTTGAGGCTTTATGAGTGCGCCTGCGCTTATAAAAGCTAAAAACGCTACGCTACGGCTACACTTTCGTGTAACCTTTGGTTAAAAGGTTTGCTCCTTTGAAAGAATCCGAAAGGAATTCCCTATGATTTCAGGAAAGAAAAATATAATAGGGAATCATATGCCTCAGAAACCACTTAGGAATTCGATATAACGTATTCTCTTTGGGTTTCTCTAGGATCCCATAACATTTTCATGTTGAAAAATATTGCAGGTTTTCTAAAGTATAATATCGAACCAAACGGGTCCTGGAGGAGAAATGCAGGACCAATCGATCTCAATTATTGTTGTTTCCGCATACCAAGCTTCCAAATACGTACGTCGCACCTGTACGTCCAACCGAGAAAGGCGTTGGAATTGCATTACGATGATCAATAAGAGTGGAAATGCATTTTCTTACTTCCCAATCCCCGAAAGAGAGTGGCTTCAAAACTCTGCGCCTCTGTGTTCAGCCTTTGCAAGGGAGAAAACTCCAAGTCTTTGAGGATGCGATGCTGCCAGACGTGCGAGTATCAGGAGCATATTCCTGCGATAGGATGTCAGGTCCCACATTCATCCACGAACACGGACGCTAAATATTTCACTGATCGTACTAAAACATCTCGCAAGAGTAGAAGTAGGAATTCGAACTGCACCCTGACTGTCAAGTGACGGAAATCGAAAGGCAATGGTTATCCTACTCGGCTCAACAAAGCCTCGTTCTAGTATTCATTATACCGTGAGGAACGAGCCGTCGGATAACCCACCGATTCCACCTCGTATCCGACCCTTCGGCTATGCATCGGCATAAACGTCTCACACGAGGGAGAGTCAGATACCCTCATTTTTTTACATCCAGAAGAGGGAACCGCGGCCTCGCCTCGGTCCCCCTCTCCTGGATGTCGAAAAGAACTCGCCCGCCTGTCGATCGGTGTGTAAGCGAGACCCGTTTCGACTATCCGTCTCTCCCCCCTCATGTAACCAATGCTTCTCGAACTGCCTCGGGGAGTACGAAAACTGAGGAGGGGGGAGGGACGAGATTCGTTAGTGTTAGAGAAGGTATATGGATATGGGGTAAGGGGGGTTAAGTCGGTGGTCGAGTGGTGAGAGCTTCGCCACCCGCAACCCAAGATGATGGGGATCGAGTCCAGGCGGGGGCGTCATGCTCACACCGGCAATGAGTGGCCGTGCACGCAATGGGAAGCCTAAGCCGCCTTAGGAACGTTCCCGGGGAGACGCCCTTAGCGTCCTTTATGATGTCCTGGAGGAGAGTTGGAGCTAGGAAATGGCTCGGCTGGCTATCCATGACAGCGGACCCAGGTTACGGTACGGAGTTAAGCAAATCGGGATTTTTTTCCCAATGCAGGCCCTGTCATGGGGAAAGAGAGACTCTTAAGCAATAGATACGAGTACCTCCGTCTCGAGAAGTGGGAAATTTAAAGAACCCAAGTGAAGGCCGAACTTTTATCATCACTTGGTAAAAATTGAGATTTTACTCAGTGCTCGGCTCATAGTTGAGCTAAGAGGAGAGTTAGAAGAATTCCAGAGTGACAATGAACGGGTATAGCCTCGCCTTGTAAGTCATCCTTGGGAAGAGCATAATCCCTATTCAAAAGAAAAATCCCAGGTAGGGCTGCCAAAGTTTCTTTTTTCTGGAATAATCAGTTATCGGATCAAAGCTACTTTTGCCTGCACCTCATTTCATTACTCTTTTCTTAAATATGTATTTACGTGGATGAATGGTTGGGGTGAAGAAGTCGATACGTACTCCTACAAGGATTTTTCTGAGGTTTCACATTGTTGAAATACATGTCTATATGAGGATTTCCAGTTCCCTGTCACCCTGTGAAGACTATTTTCCGTCTTGAAATTGAGACTTTGGTGTCAGTGAAGGAAACATTTTCATTTTCTTTGCTTACGTATTCATCTGCCCCTGCATGGCCTTTCAGCATTTTCCTTATTCAGAAACCCCATCCACATGAATGTCCATGTCCGGATGAAGCACCGAATTGCCNCGTTACTGAGAGAAATCATGTAAATCTTATTAATACCTACAGAACTCATTTAGAGAATTCATATGCATATGTTTAATTTAAATAATTTTACGAAATTTCATTTCGTAGTTTCTTTTCCTTTGGTATAGAGCATGAGGTTTCCAAACTTTCACGTGAAATTTCTTCACTGGAAAACTACAACCGATGCAAAAGGCTTTAAAAATGGCACATTCCTATAGCAGAGTGTTTCAGATCTTCTCTTAAATTCATATTCCCAATGGCTTCGATAAAAAAATATATATTCGGCTGAAATATACAATGTGGAGACGATTTGATAAGTTTGAGTGAGGGAAGCTGCGCAGAATTTTGGTCACGCACGTATTGTGCGTATATTTTTTATTATTATAAATTAATAAATGGAAATGATTACAAAAAAGGTGGTACAAAAAAGGAGTATGTTTTATCACGCCGATTTTCAAGCAAATGCTGACGGAGAAAAAATATATTAACGGTTAATCCCATTAAAAACCGTATTACACCCTTGGAATGAGCAAATTTTCCCATGTTCGAGAAACTCTGAAAAAAAAACGAATCCGTGTCGATCGGAAGATCTCTCACCTTTCTTTGGCTGTCTCCTGGGCCGAAGAAAGGGCCAGAAAGGCCGAAAGTGCGAGAAACATACGGAAACACGCCATCCTATCTGATGTCTTCTCGCCGAGACGGACCCGAAAGCACTCTCTCTCTGGACGATAACCCGGCTCTGGGGTCAAGGGAAGGAGAGCCGGTTTCTTCCTCATTAGCGAGGAGATGAATTAACCATGTGGCATGATGGGATTCATCGGGGGAGAAGAGTCTGTGACGCCATCGAGAAAGGGAGTGACGCCTTCATTATGCCAGACGGGACGTGTCAAGGTCGAAAGGAGACAATGCAGCCGTTTCTTCCTATTTTCACTACCGACTTCGCCACTGATTTGGCGTTCGTTTTTAAATCTCGCTCAGGTGCGTTGAGTTTTCGATCGGTTTTAATTCGATCCAAATACTCCTTGCTGCTTGGCTTTGTCGGTACCGGACAGTCCCAGTTTAGGTTTCATAGGTTTTATACAAAGTATTTTTTTTTGCTTCGCTCTCTCCTCTCGGCCTAGAGACCTCATTTGCATCCGCCCACAGTGTCTTTTCTTACTTTTCTCTTCCTCATAAATAGACTTCTTAAAAAGGAAGCTTTTCGTACATCGAATGAGATAATACTCGTCCAGTACCGTGCCATGCGATTGACGAGAAAGCACTCCAGTTCTTCCATCGACTCTGACTTTACATCGACGCTCAATTCCACGAGTTGCTCTTGCTGTTGAATTTTCTTTACGCTTCACCAGTCGGGCAGACCTCCAGATCTATTTCCAGGCGATTTCCTTCAACGTTGAGGACTACGCATTCCGCGAACTGGACACCCGTCCGCTTCTCCTTCTCGATGGCCGTGTTGTTGACGGGAGCTAGCTTCCGATCGTCCATGCCCAGGACCTCCGCTGGGATGCTTGTCTTGTGGCAGTCCTTCTGACCAACATCTGTGAGGGGATGTTGAAGCAGGCGATAAAAAAAAACGCATTCCGAAAAATCCAATAGGAAAAGCACAAGTTGAGGGTGAAGAGATAGGGTCCTCCTTCTTCTCAGGTACGAAAAGTCTATGGATGAATTTGAAGGGAGAAAATGAAAGTTCCTACCTTCATTCATCGGTGGCTGAAACGAAATAGCGAAAAAAAAATCTTTTTCATCTTACATGAAGCTCGTAATGTATGTGTTTATGTATTCAGGTCGATGTTGAGTTCTTTCGCTTATCCAGGATCGTGCTCTTTCATGATACTCTAACCCTCCGCTGCTCCATCGTAGCTACGACAGAATATTAGCGCACAGGAAAGTTCTGAGGCGCAAGGTTCACATTGTCCGGTGAGGAGTAAACACTAGTTTTCTTACGAGTGTTGCACATCTATTGCTACTTTAAGAACTTTCGGTTATGGGTCTTTCCCGCGAATGGAAAGGGTTGAATTTTGTCTTCTGCGGAATGAAGAAAGTTGCCTCCTTATCTTTGAAATGTGGTATTACAGTTTCACAACGGTCGCCAGATGGTCTCCTCCAAATGTACGTTCTTCCGTGATGGCAAATCTCGATACTGTCCCGCCGGACGTTGTTTTCGGAACCCCCTATTGCCCACGAAGATACCTGAACGAAGACGCCATCTAATACTTATATTCGAAGAGGTCAAAAGCTGCGGTGGTAGTGGTCGTGGCTGTCACCCCCAACGCGCAGGCCTACGATGCAAGACCATTTTGTGTTATAGGCCAGGCCTACAAGGCTGCGCCTTTCTAAGCCATCAAATGCTTTAATTCGAAGCGCCTGAGAGTTGTCGTGATTGTCACCCCAGCGCACGAGGCCTACGTGACTTCATGCCATAGGCTAGGCCATCCACCCCTCAAAGCGCCAGGTCCTTGAGGCTATGCTATTCTAGGTAATAGGCTTGGCCATCCAACGCTTTTACCGCCAGGTCCATTGAGCTATATCAGTCTGAGCCGTAGGCTTCGTATCCATTCATACTGTGTCAAAGTTCTTTTTCTTTATTTTTTTTTCCATTTGGTCAGGCATGGCGGTTCGGGACATCACTTCCTGTTTGCGTTTCATGTCATGGACGATTTAATTAAGTTCTCAGGATTGGTGAAATCAAAATAATAACGTAAGTTCTTTGTTTCATACGTCGCGCAATCGGGCCGCTCCTCCCATCAAAATTGTGGTGATTTTTGCGAGGTGAGGTTGAACGTGAAAAAAATATGTTGGAGGTCCAAAGGACGGCGATGAGGCAGTCGCTGCAGATAAAAAAACGATTGGTGCTGGCGCGGAAATAATCTTTGCCACTGCAGTTGCGTTGCGATGTACCTAAATCGGTGCTTTAAGAGATGCCAGCCGAAATGGGTAGAATAATGGCTAGAATGACTGAAGAACGTTGGGAGCGTAGGGCTGAACAGCAAGAGGCAGCGAATGCTGAGCTCCGGAATAAGAGAGCCTTGCAGCCTGCTGAGCAATTTGATGCAAGGAACGTAGCACTCAGGTGGCGAAAGCCGGGGGGCGGCCAGGATTTGAACCCGGTCCTTCTGATTGCCAGTCATGTGTGCTACCATTACACCACGGAACTCGGGATGTTATGCCTCTCAATGTCATCCCAATCATTACAGTTGTTTGTCGCAGCGAGCACTGCCAGGCTGTACATTTCGATGTAGGGAGGAGGCATTTGTTTCACAACGGAAAAATGCTCCTGCTGCAACTCACACTTTAGCACCAGTGAGCAACACTTCCAGAGCCTCAGGGTAATGTGGTGGCGAGGCATTTTCTGGAATTAGTCGCTAGCATTGTGCCGCACATGTTCTAAATTCCCTTTGTGCCTTAGAACAAGATCTTGGAAATGGTCCGTTCTGTTTCAGAATCATTGGTGTCTGTACTGTATGCCAACGCTAAAAACACATGAGCTAATCGGCTAATCGGTTCAGTTTCGAATGGGTAATGAGGTGAACAGAGGATTGTCAAGGCGACGTTATGCTCACAATAGACAGTTCAAATTTCCACTATTGGACGGCCAGTGTAGCGGCCGCAGTCCGCTAGTATATTTTATTTTCATATTCATAGTTGTGCCCTATAAAGCGTCGTCACTTTTTGTTATTCCTTCATTTCTTTTATGAGGAACTTGTCCGGAACCGGAAGATTTACCCAAAAATTATGTATTCAATGGCAAAACTGTTAATCGAATCATCTTAAATAATGTCATGGGAAGAAATATGGAAATTCGATTTTGATTTACAAATTGAATAACGGTTTTAATTTTAAAACATAAACAATGATTTAAAAACGGGCTGACAATAATTCGCAACTGAACGATGATATCCATACGATTCCATTTTTTAAGGACTTTCTGGAATCTCAGGCTTCATCTAATGCCCATGACCCAATCAAAACCTCGACACAATGTTTCACTCACCATGCATATAACCATCACAGGCTGAATGAGGATATGCTTTTCATATTGGGAAAGTTACCGATGGAAATGATGGACACGTTGAACATAACACCCAACAAGAATAAATTCTAATAAATCCTTCGTGAAAAAGGCATTTTGCATCCTCTTAAACTTCGCATTCATTTCAAAGAA
>CAJPEV010002963.1:0-36574 GCA_905338385.1 Darwinula stevensoni | reverse complement strand
TCGGGTGAGCGAGCAGATCGGTCCCTCGGAGCTCGGTCCTCCGCTTCGCCTTCTGGTCAACATAAACGATTTAGATCAAGGCCTGGCGGGTGAGATCGGCGAATTCGTCAACGACACCAAAATAGGTTTTCATATCAAAGGGGAGGCAAATAGGGTGAGAGCCGACCGGGATTTGCAGCTCTTAGACGAATGGAGTAAGAAACGGCTTATGAGGTTTAATAAGAGTAAATGTAAGGTGCTTCACATCGAACATAATAACGATAGGTCTCCAAAGATTTCGGTGAATTCAAATTCGATGAGGCAAACTGGGAGAAAATTCTAGGGATTACTATCGATAAATAACTTATCGATAAATAGCGATTATAAATAATATCGATAAAATAATACATAAAATAAATGGGTCTCTGAACGCATTCGGAGAGGATAAAGCCCGCCGCACACGAGACAATTTTTATTGCTCGACAATCGTAGATGAGTCCCTGGGGGCACGGAGGAATCTGCAAGCAATGTGATTGGTCGATGCTAGAATTAGGGCCCGCCTACATCGCAGCAACATCGCAGGACCCCCGCACACGGAGCAATAGTCGAGCGACGGCAATATTTATCGCAGGAAAAATGAACAGGGAGCAATATTCATCGCAGCAACATCGCAACGCCCCCGCACACGGAGCAATATCGCGTGGAGCGACGGTCGCGCAACAAAAATTGCCTCGTGTGCGGCGGGCTTTAAGCTTTGTTTGAGGCTGAACGATTTCAGCATGATTTCGATTTGTCCTTTACGTCCCTTACGAAAAATCCCCCTGTAGTCCACCGGGGGACTATCCAAATCCTCCGGGTGGACTGACAGTCATGTGGAACAGTGTGGACTTAATGTGGACTGTTGTGGACTGATGTGGACATAAGAATATCCCCATGTGGACTCTATGTGGATCATCTTAATCCACATGTCATCCGCATGTGGATTCATCCGAATCCTCTGGTGGACTCAGGGCAGTCCACATGTGTAGATTTTTCGTAAGGGGTGGACTTCGATTTTCAATTTTCCCATTAAGGAATTTCTCATCTCTCTGGACTAAGGCTGGGAACTTGAGCTCAACCAGGACGAAAGAGTCCAGCTTGCTTTGCCTGCATGATAAAAAAAAAATAACAACAAAATGACTTACATGAAAAAATGCAGTTCGCAGCACGGAAATGTCTTGAAGTTATTAAATGTGAAACCTTATGCCAGCAGCCATGATGGATGAGTTTTGAAACATCGAATTAGGGAACCCTAATTCCATTACTCCTCGAGGGTTTCGAGGAAATGGGAAAACTTTTCATTTTCAAAGTGTCCTAAATGTTTCCCCAGTACGAACGCAATAAAGCTACTTTCTCCTCCATGGCAGAAACCATGCAGAAATAAGGCAGAAGGAATCTCACCGGTTCCACGAGAGGGCCAGTCAGGCTTTCACCTCTTGACACTTTGGAGCTAGATAATGGACATGCCGACAGTAGTTGTCAGGTTCGCCTCGCGAAGCCTCCCCCTCCGCTCGCATCTGCTCCGGGAGAGAGCGTCATCAGTCCAGGATGGAAGGAAGAGGAATGAATTTCCCAACTGCATTACATGTCTCTTTGCCTCCCATGCAAGATACATGAGGTCTCGGCCACTCTCCTTCCCTCTTCCTCCTCCGACGGAGACCCTATATGTGCTCCCATCCCCCCTCGCTGTTTTCCCCTCCTGTCTCTCTTTGATGACTTTTCCCTCTTTCATGTTGGGAGTATATTATCCTTGATGATCTGCCTCGCGAGTATCTTTACGAGGGCCTGGGCCAGCCGGCAGAAATGGATGCTCGTCGCTTAAGGTACAAGTTAAGTGTCATTCGTGAAGAAAGAGAAGTGACAGAAGTCGCTTCTTGTTCGGTTATGGAAGGCGTAGGGCCTCTACCATCGTTACTTTCGAGATGGAAGGCGTCCTTTAAAGGAAGTATCGTATTTTTTTTATCATGAAATTTTTTTTTCCTAGACTTATTTAAACTTATTTTCTCTCGCTCGACAGTAAATCAAAACAAGTATCGTTTGCGTTCTAAACTTTGGATTGGCTCCAGCGGAGTTTCTTTCATATGTGGGTAAAGGCGCACTTCGCTTTAATCGGGCTAATTTATGCTCATTCTAGTTCCGTATTAAATCGGAATAGGGCATGGTAATCGAATTCCTTTTCAGAGTGAGACATTTGAAAGGAAAATAAATTTACCCCCCAACTTATGAAAGAGCGATTCAAACTCAACGCATAGTAGAAGCTACATATATGGTACCACAAGGGATTCATTGGTCTTTAGAGGGTGCTCATCGGTAATTAACGACATTAACGAGGTGGGGAAAGCGAAAGGGAATCGTTTTCCGCCTCATCTCAGGGACTTGGGGTTCTTCCACCATGTAAAATCGTTGTTCGTCCAGTGGGTCCAAAAAATCCGCAGAAACAGCGCTTTTATCCAATTTTAATCTTGATACCTCCAGGTGAAAGTGTGACCGTTACGATAACCGATGACGACCGTCACTCATGTTCATCAGTATGAAAAGTGGCACTTTTTTTTTCCAAAATGCAAAAGCTATCGACTTCATACTTTCGCATCCCGTGATCGTAGCTTCCTTTTTAGCTACTTTTAAAATACCCACGGTACCCAGACCGAGGTATACTTCCCGGCATTCGATTTCCTCCTCTATTCAAGTCCCGAATGTGCAAATAACTCCTTTCAAGCAAGCCTCGATTCCGAGAACTGCAAATAGCCTCAAAAGACCTCGCCTGATAGCCAAGCTGCAAATAAGCCGCTCGGCAAACACTCCGAAATCAAGGCTCGCCTCGGAAGGAACCTGCTGCGAAGCTTGCTGGCTGATGCGACGGTGTACCAGTATATATATATATATTTTTTTTTGTTACGGGATGTGAATTTATGGAGTCTTTGTATGTTTGAAAAAAAAAAGAAAGAAGGAAACATTATGAATATGTATTGATAGAACGTACTCAGAGATGCTTTCTCTGAGCGCTGAGTCTTTTTATTCCTCGTGTTTTTCACGATGATGGATTTTCCCAGGGGAAAATGTTCTATAGACTATATGAAAAAAATTAATGGGGTCGTATAGAATTCTATTTATTTCCCTCTGTTGAATCGTATTAAACCACTACATGAAAATTCGATGGAGATTCTCGTGAAATTCCATTAAGAATCTTATCAAATTTTTACAGAATTTTAAGGAGACACTGTAAAGAAGTTCTAAAGAGTTCCAAAAACTTCTTTTGTGTCACTGTATAGAAATTATACAAATGTAAAATATTGAATTACATGAACTTTTGTGGTTAGTGTATAAAAAATCTATTGAAACTCCATCAAGTTTCTCTGGAAATAAGTAGATCCGAATTGTGTTCCCAAAGGAAAAGATAAAGAGTTAAAGGTAGCATTTTTCCTTCAACCGTACAAGGATCATCTAGAATTTTATAGAATGTGAAGTACCTTTTAGAAGGTTCTTATCCTATGAACTGATGGTGGCATTGCAAATGTAAGTAGAGGGATATGGGAGGGAAGGGGAGGGATATGAATAAGGATAGGGATAGGGATAAGGGTAGGGATAGGGATAGGGATAGGGATAGGGATAGGGATAGGGAGGGATCGTAGTTGAGAACTGCTGGAAATCTTCATGGGGATCATGCATCGGATTCCATTTCAAGTGATGCAATTTTAAAGAGATCGGTTGCTGCACCGACTGGGATTCGACTGAAAAAAAAAAAAAATATATATATATATATCATATATTGTGTACTTTGGGATATGAGAAACTGTGCAAACAAAAAGTCTCTTTCTGGTATCCGATCCGGGGGGGGGGGGGGGGGGGAGGGGTTGATGTCGAAATCGAAAGAGGGCAAATCTTGTCCTTACCGTCTTACCGGCTTCCCGACTTAGGCCTTATTATTTCAAACGGTTTTAGGTCCAAATGCATAAACCTCATTTAGGTTCCTCTGCTGAAATTATAAAGCTCCTCGGTCGTCCGAGTCCGCATGGCCGATTTGTATCCATGCAGTTTCCACGAATGGAAAGGACAGAAGTTATAGCCTTCACGATTGTGATATTTGGTAGGCGAGCTTGATTCGATTTTGTTCTTAGAAGTTCTGAAACTCGCAAGGGGAGTAAGTCGAGAGACCGATACTTTTCTCCTCGGATGCGCCTCTACTCTTCAAGTGTTCCATGGAAGTTTCAATTTCTGCTCTGTATTTACATGTTTTTGATTCAATGAAGGCTGACCTAAACGCACCTTTCGCACCTCATGCTCCCATTGTTACGACGATGAGTACTTGCTCATCATGAAGAGGACGTACTGGCCACCCCAGATTTTTCGTCCACTCGCCCCCACTGAACAGTATCCACGTGGTAGTAGTAGCCCCTTACCGACGACACCCTAACCTGCATAGAGTCTTATCCAGGTGCAATGACTGACCTCTCGAATTCTAAAGAATTACATTGGAAACTCTTTGGAAGTCTATAGGTTTATCTACGACATTTTTGCCTGGGATGGGCATACGTCGTGACCCATCTCGAACATTAAGGACCGATCGCACGGCCGATTCTAATCAATTTGAGAGACGAAAACTTCAGGGAGCTACCATGGACATAAAAGAACCAGATGGAAAGGAGTGATCACCATTACAGTACTCTATTGGCTTGTTGCGAAGGGCACGACAGCTTGAGAAGAAGCAGGCCTTTGTGAACGACACCCGACATCTATTAGTATCCAGGGAAACTTAGTTTGCCGGGACATTCTGCAGATGTCCGCACAGGACGCGAATGAGATCCTCAGCTGGAAATTCTGGAGAGATTTGCATCCAGTCAGAAACGAACATAGACGGAGAGGCACTCGCAGAGAAGCAACCATCCACTTGGCCACTTTTGCCACTGATTCCAGAATTCCAAGCTTCTGAGATGGCATCACCCGATGTTTACCGGAGGCTACTTATTGGATTCATAGCTACTTCTTTGGTTTCTTTGTATGTTGGGACGCTATATCCGCCTGTGCCAATATGACATTTCTGTGTTCTGCTCGTATTAATGTGGAATTTCAACCTTCGAAAGATAAATGTAAAATCTTCGTGTGGTAACAGTGGTGACATCATTGGAGACAGGTTAGATTCACGACGAGTCATCTTTATCTGTCTGGTGGTGATTCGGCGGTCTTCTTGAAGGAGGTCGGCGACTTGCTGGACTTTTTCTGGTGTTGAAGCAGAAACTGGTCGCCCACTTTGGGGCTCATCTTCAAGGTCTGTCTTCCCCTGCAGGAAGAGCTTTGACCACTTCCGAATCGTCTCGTAAGCTTGGACAGTGTTGGCCCAAAGCCATTGACCTCAGTTGATGGATTTCTGTCGGCGTGTCGTTCAGCAGAACATGGAACTTGATGACTCGAATGTCATATTTTGAGAATGATTCTTGCACGACGGAGGCGTTCATCGTGACTGCATGCAATATCCGGCAGCGAGGGTAAATGTGGCTAAATTTATACTAAACTTCGCACAGTGAATACCATTAGATATAACCAGTGCTCACCGAAATTTAATAAAGATTCATCGAGTGTAACTCATTTTAAAAATCAATACAGAGAACTTTTCGGAAAACCTTCATAATGTGGTGCGACCACATGACTGTATCAGGCCACCGGGATGCCAGGTATCGGAGGGAGATTGATCGTATGCACACCTCGATGCTTCTAATAAATGGCCTAAGTTTGGTGGCATCGCTCGTTCTAGGTGTTCCTTTTCTTGCCGGCTGTCTAAACCTCTCATTCTCATATATTTTAAAATAAAGAGTATAGTATACCTGTTGTTAACACTTTCAGACCTGAATTAAGACTGCTATCGGAATAACATCCTTTTTTGCATTTTTGAGCTTCTTCATGATTGCAATTGAAATTTACATGCTTTATGTGTAGTTTTTATATTTTGCATAAATTTACTATATCATACCATATATTATATATTATACATTTAATTAAATAAATGAAGATGACAAAACTAATGGGTGAAGGAAGGCCACTGATGGAACTGAGCCATGCATAATTGTGCCCATTGTAGCGTAATACGGAGTGCAAAGTCACGAGAATCCTAAGAAATTGCCATTGACACAATGTAAAAGCAATGTTCATTTGAATGGACACCAAGTCTGAAAGGGTTTAAATACCCTCCCCATCCCAGTGGAGAAAAGAAATACGTGTAGCTTTCACCTTCAGAATACTGACAAGCCAATACTAGAGTGAGAAGGATGCCCGAGCGGACTTTGCCCACCGGCCAACACGGGCACAACGGGCCGCTCATGCGCCGTGAACGAGCAAGCAGCGGAGGATTCGAATAGCCTCATTAGAAGGTTCGTGGTCCAGGTGAGTCCGATCGGCCTGACCCGACCTGCAGAGCCGTATAAGGTAAAACTTCCAGGTCTAACTAAAGAGGAAATGAATGAAAATAATGAATAGTCTTGTTGTTGGCGAATATTTTCAGACTGCTATTGCGTATTACTGCCTCTCATTCCGCTCAAGTTACAGAGCAGCCAGCCTCATCATCGAATGGCCATGTAATTTCCAATACCTGGAGACGGGACAATCCGTTGTTTTCCCAAAACCGTTTGAAATAATAAGGCCTAAGTCGGGAAGCCGGTAAGACGGTAAGGACAAGATTTGCCCTCTTTCGATTTCGACATCAGTGGGATTCCGAAAGAAGGAGGAACGAAAACATGGAAGGAAGATTTAAATATTGCTACTGGTTCAGTGGAATCGGGTCGGGTTGTGACGTCCGATGGACGGTCGGGTTGTTCTTCGCATGCGGGACTCGGTGCGGGCCGAGTTCTTATCAGACCCGTGCAGGACTGTAGCTTGGATTGGTGGCTCCCCGCGCAAACGCACAAAGAGCGGCTGCGGGTATTTTGAAGCTCGAATCCGTTTATTCTGTCTCCCAGCTCTGTCATTCGGAGCAGTTGCAATATCGTTGCCTCGTGCTGTTTATCCATTCTGCCAACTCTTTCCATCCGAATAGTGGCATTTCGTCACTTCTTAAAGTTCCTTTCGTCCACAAGCCAAGCCGACCGTCGGGTCAAGGCGTAGACCTGCCACTTGGCTTCTTCGCTGGCTCCGTTGAGACGAACATGTCTTCTGCATCAAAGAGAATACACAGTATGGAGGAGGGTAACCAAAACATAAAAGTTTTCGTTCGTTGCCGGTGAGTTTCGCCTAATTTATACATGCGTAGCCTAGCTAATTTCGTTACGCTAGGCCCTCGATCAGACCGAACGTTAGGTCAAGTAAGCCAATCAATGATTGGCCTAGGCCCCGCAATGCCCATCGTATGCATGCACCTGGTGTGCGAGTGCCTAAAAATTGGGCCTGAAGTCCATTCAGGCCAGGCTTTGGCACATCATATGTCTATCCAATCGCCTAACTCGTTTAGAACAGTGTTGGAACTGACACATGTATGACAAAGGCATTCCTTAGTACTAAAAGTTGTGCATCTTTCCAATTTATTAGTAACTGCATCAAGCAGGACAGGAGAGGATAATTGTGGCAAATTTAATGTATAACACTCCATGTGCCATTGGAATGCAAATCATTAAAGGTGTGGCTAGAGGGTAGGGTACAAATTCAATCTGAAGATAGTGTTCAGAAAGCCTATTCAAGCAATGGCCTTTGTCTCACACAGTTTACAATTGTGAGGCTGAAACAAAATCTTCCTGGCTCTTTGATAATTATATTGATCATATTGCACATTAATGTATCTGCACTGTGACTAATTCAACTTCTGGAAAAGTTTAGATGTATCAAATAGTTCATATTCCTAAAGTATGGGGAAGATTGGAGACTCCACACACACAGCTGGAAGTCATGTTGGTACTTGTAACTGTAAGTTTTTAGTAACTCCCTCAAGTGATGAACTATACCTGGATGAATCATCAGATTGCCACTGATGTGTCTTGAATGAGTCACTTGATGCAATGGTTTTATGTCATTTTGAATTGCCATTGAAATCCTATTGCATTGGGCAAAGGGTTAAAGACTTTATTTCTCCTAAATGAGGTTTATGCATTTGGACCTAAAACTTGAAGGAGGGTTGGCCAGATAATGTCTTTGGGCTGGATGTGGCTCCTATGAATAATCCATGTGGCCTTTGCTTGAAGACAACCATCAGTCTGGACTGTGGGTATTCTGCTCATACCTGCCTCTGGACTTTATCAGTATGACTATGCCTGGGTTAAGAACTCCTAACATTAGCTCAAAACTAAAACTGAATCTGATATTTCTAACTATTGATAAATCTGACATTTCTAACTATTGGTGAACTGTTTAATTTTACAGGCCATTGAATGAAACCGAGAGACGTGAACAAAAATGGTCTGGTGCTGTGGAAATACTTCGGGGTAAGGATTCATATGGCCATGTCAGGATCAAGGAGAAGCCTCTGGATAAATTCACAAAGACTTTTACATTTGACAATGTCTTCAATCAGGAGTCAAAGCAGGTGAGGTAGAGAAGCATTGAGAACATGCCAGAAATCATTAAAAAGGAAAGCTAAATCTAATTCTTGGAATATTTTACATTTCCAGATTGATGTATATAGGTCAGTTGTTCAGCCACTGGTGGAAGAAGTTTTAACAGGCTACAACTGTACTGTTTTTGCTTATGGCCAAACTGGAACAGGGAAGACTTATACAATGGAAGGTGGAGATCGAGATGATTCTGGATTGCCTTGGGACCAGGTGAGAAACTGTCTTAATTATGAATTAGGAGTAGGATTTAGAATTTTCCAGGCAAAACTCATTATTCTATTGTATTAGTATAATCTGGGAAAGGGAAAAGATGAAAAAACTTGACAAGTGTGGGAAATTTGATTGTAAATTAGTATTCAAGGGATATTCTTATATAAAAATAAGAGATCACTAAAAGACTTGTGTTTTTTCTTATGTGATCTAAATTCACATACCTAGATGATACATTTTCTTTACCACTTTCTCAGTCTTACCCTCAATGAGAGGTTTTAGCCTCCCCTGAAACATGCCAAAATACATGAAATGCAAAGAACATAGATGGAAATGGAATATTAAATGATTTGGCAACACCTAAAGCACTTCTGTCTTTAAAGCTTTTCCATCCGTTTGGCCTCTCTGCACATGAGTCATCTAATCTTTGTATGCCATTGCATCATATGATAAAGGCTTTTGCTTGAAGTAGTGTGAAAGAGTTAGTGCTGAGGTATTGGTGAAGTTCCCTTAAATCCATCTTTCAGGATCCATCTGCTGGCTTGATTCCAAGAACTGTGAGTCAGCTGTTTGATGAACTTCGCATTCAGGATGTTGAGTTCACAATCAGAGTTTCATATATGGAACTGTACAATGAGGAACTCTTTGACTTGCTCTCTCCTGTGGAGGACAATACCAAATTGAGGTTGGTCAAGCTGGTCACCAAAATGCTTGTCCTAATGCTACACTGGTATATTCTGAAAGAGACTGGGAACATTTTAATGTTGCAGGTTATTTGAAGATCCAGGAAAGAAAGGGAATGTGATCATCAGTGGATTGGAAGAAGTCATAGTTCGCAACAAAGCTGAAGTCTATCAACTGCTGCAAAAAGGAGCTTTAAAACGCCGCACAGCTTCCACAAATCTGAATGAAAGGTCAAGGTAGGTATGATGTATGCCCATGCATCTTTCCAATAATATCTGGTGCTTCTGAGTGCTCCATTTTACTGATGCTTAATTATATCACTAAGAAATCATGATTTACACTGGCTGAAGTTTTAATGAAAATATTTTATGCATCAGAATCTCTGTAGTTGTGATGAAAATGAAGGAAACTTGCCTCCATACTTTTTAGCAGGAATTTTGGACATTTGGAAATGTAGCCTGACCATTGGATTCATTTCCTGCTATAAAAAACACCATAAGAATTAGTTGAGTCATGAAGAAATGATTCAACAGTTTGAAAGAAGTGCAGTGAGTATTTTCATACTGTGAAACAAACCTAAATATGGATTGGAGGCTTTGGATCAGTGATGCACAACCTGTGGGCTGCAGGCTGCATGGGGCCTGTAGAGACCTTTTTCCATTATTACTTTTTTTTTTTCCAAAATCACCTCAGTGAAGAAAAACTGGCAAAAGAAGGACAATTTCCAGGATTGGCTTCTGCTAATATTAATTCAAAACCATGTGAGAAGTACAATTGTGACTCATTGATATCCACTTTTTCCTGCTGCTTCTACACAATGATGCATAGTTATGTTTTTCTATCATCTATCATATTTTGGGATTCAATCAAGGTTTCAGCATTGACATGACCATTTGTGCAGCAGTAAAAAAAAAGTTTACATGCATAAACTGTTCTTCACCTTTTTCTGAATGTGATGAGGAGATAATGAACTCATGCCACTCATTGTTACCAATCAGAATAGGATGCTTTCAGAAGAGGGATTATATTCTAATGCTTCATTTCCAAACTAAGTCTAAAATTTAGTAGCTTCTTTTCTTGTTAGACAATTTATCATGGCTATTCTGGCCTACCATCTACTGTTACTTGACTTTCAGAAATGGGTGAAAATAGTATTGGAAATATTTGTCCCCTCTCGTTAGAGATACTTATGCATCCAAGGTGCTTCCACTTTTTTCCAGCCGTTCACATGCGATCTTCACTGTGACCGTGAACATCAAAGAAGTCACCATTGATGGAGATGAAGTTTTGAAGATTGGAAAGATGAACCTAGTAGACTTGGCAGGTAAATATTTATTTGTTAGCCTAAATGAAAGCTTCAGAAATGGACTGCCCTGACATTCTGTGTCCAGTACTTCAAAAGTTTGTCCTTTGTGGTTGTCTCAGGGAGTGAAAACATCCGCCGAAGTGGTGCTGTGGACCGACGGGCTCGAGAAGCAGGGAGCATTAACCAAAGTCTTCTAACACTGGCTCGTGTTATTATGGCCCTTGGTATGGAACGTTCTGTTCATGTTCCATACCGTGAGTCCAAACTCACCCGCATCCTGCAGGACTCCCTTGGAGGTCGTACGAAGACTTCCATCATTGCCACTGTTGGACCAGCATCCATGAATCTGGATGAGACATTGTCAACACTTGATTATGCCCAAAGAGCCAGGTGCATTACAAACAAACCTGAGATCAATGAGAAGAGAAGTAAGAAGGAGTTCATAAAGGTTAGCATCTCAAATGTCAGGTCATGTCAGGAAGTCATGAGGAGAATGCAAAGCCTAATCCTTTGACTTGCTGTAGCCAGAAAATTCCCATAAAGCTCATGTTCATTAGTAGAACAGGGCTTGAAGTTTAAAAATACAGTAACACCTCTCAGAAATGGAAACTAAGACTATGGAAATATTCTGGATTGGGCAGGCTTTCATCTTATTCTAATTTTTGGTTTACACAGATATTTTACAGTAGTAAATTTATCTTTATTTTTATTTAAGGGTTATGCTATTCCAAGTCTCTGAATTTGAAAGAACCAAACGTATAGATCACTTAATTGATTAATTTGGTGAATGATGATTGCACATTCAGTCACTGCTTTTTGAGGACAACATTCTAAGCATCCAAAGTCTTTGTATGTTTTTATCTTCTAGATCTCATTCTCAAGGTTCAAAGATTGTTTTTATGCAACAAATAATTACCAAGATGCAGCAAGCTTCCATGTAATTAAAAAATTTTTAATTCTGTCGATGAAAAATCTACAAATTAAAAGAAATCAAAGCAGAAATGCTTGGATATTGGCAAATTAATTTTTTTTGCATCTGCTGCATTGGGATGAAATGAACTGTAATCATTCCCTCCAGTTATGAAAAATAATGAGTTATACAAAGAAAAGAATGCCATGAGAAGTACAGGGTGGCCCCCAAAAAAGACCCCAAAATTTAATATGCCTTGGCAAGAGTCATTGTTGTCAACTTCAGCAACTGTTGAATCATGTTGCACTGACATGTGAAACTGGATTAATTTCCTGGTTTTGTTTCAGGATTATGCAGATGAGATTGATCGTCTCCAAAGGGATCTCATGGCTGCTCGTTCTAAAAATGGTATCTTCCTGGCTCCAGAAAATTACAATGAAATGGTGAGCAGGATTGCCAGCCTGGATGATGAACTCACTGAGAAGATTGTTGAACTTCGCTCAGTAATAGAAGAACAAGCAAAGCTGACGGTTTGTTATCTTCCACTATATCAATAAGTCTTTGAACATTGAAATTGGGAATGAGTTCCCTTATCTGCTATTTCCTCTTTGAGCCTTCCTGTGAGGAATTGGTTCTCAGGTTGGTGTGTTCTGTATTCCTTAAATGCTTTTCCTTCATGTTAACTAGGCAACATTTGAAACCCTCCAGAAGGCTATGGCTGAAACTCAGCAGGAACTGCAGGAGACAAAGGATAATCTTGGGCAAACCAAGAAAGTGAGTCTTGTTAGAGTAACTAATTCTTTATACAGTATTTTGCATCCAAAAGTTAGAATGCAACAGAACAGTGATAAGACAAAGACTTTAAATTTAAAATCAGCTGCTAAAAAAGAAAGAAGAAATGGGAGGGAGCATTAAATAAAAAGTGCCAAGAGCCTTGAGAAGTTCATCCATACTCCTGAAATATGCAATTGTTGAATGGTCTCACAACTTAAAAGTAGCCATATGCTTCCTCCTTCCTGAGCCTGATTGCTCTCTGATTTTGAGGAGTCATCCTGTTGCACTACTTTTTGGACACAATATTCTGGCCTACTATAGCCAAGTGATTTGACTGTAACTTGCATTGCAAATGTGGATGCTTTCATCATACAGCGGGTGAAGAAGTTGAGGAGAACTAACAAAAAGAAGGAATTCATTGTGAAGCATTATCAAGCAACTGAAGCAACTGTAACTGGTCAGTTCAAACAAACTGTGGCTGCAGCTGATGTTGCTACTGAGCATGTGACCAAGCTCCATGGGAAAGTTGAGCGATTTAGGTGAGCAATCTTTAACAGAAACTGGTGAATTCACAACAGAGAATGCTAGGTGTTGCACCAATTGCCTTGTCTTGTATTGTCTTGTCTTTTATCCCTCATTCCCAGAACGATGGAAGAAACCATTCTAGGGAAGAGCAGGGTCATGCAAGGAAGCTTTCAGCAAAGGGTAATGGCTGAACGTGAGAAAATGGAGAGTGTGTTTTCCCTACTCTCATCCCAGATAAACACAGATGTGCTTGGTGAGCTTTTTATTAACATTAAATATGTTTGAGTTTTTTGTTGCAACATCTCTTTACAGCATTTCAACGTTGAAATTGATTTGTTTTCACAGGAAGATACATGGTAGATATCAGGAAACAGTCTGGTGTGAGAGCAGAACTTGTACGAAAGATTCGAGAACAGCGAGGTGTTGCCATCAATGAACTTGGTGTTCTTATACAAGAGGAGGTGAGTGAACCATGGAAATGAGAAATACCAAAGTTTAACTAAGACTGTTCCCATGCACTTTGCTGTTGGGTCACAGATTGTGTGGAAGCCCCTTGGAACAATAAATCATCTCTTTCCTGAACTTCAAAAAATTGTATTGATTTCCAGGTGGCAGAGTTGATGGGAAAAACAAGAGTGCAACATGATGACTGGAGTCATTTTGTAGAAAGGGTGTGCAAGAAGATGCAGGATGATCACAATAGGACAGAGAAGTTGTTTTCTGAGTATGAGGCATTTGATGAGGAACTTGGCAGTTATATTCGTGCTACCTTCCAAGAATCACAGGAGCAGGTCTGTAATTGCATTATTGTATGATTTTGACCAATCATGATAGCCCTTTAGAGATCAACAGAGATCAAATATTGAAAAAAGTTGTATGCAATAAATCCACTATCTAGTACAGGTCATAGGGTAGTCTTTGTAGTACAGTTCTTTTACTTTTAGGAGTTGAAGCTTTCTCTCAGAATGAAATTTAGATTCACCCAAAATCTTCCTCATGCCTTCTTTCCCCCCCCCCCCCCATGCACAATCCATTGAGTTCTGGGTTGTAAGATAAATTAGAAGAGTAGTTTTCAGAATTGAGCCATTAGACATGATTCCAAAAAAAATTTATAATACTTTCTGGGAAGCCAATGTGCTCCACTTATTAAGTGAAGCCCCATTATGAAGATGAGTGTTTGACTTCATTATGCTTGATCCCTACATATTGACCCATATGGTATATAAACCACAGTTGGAAAGATTTACTAAAGTTTCCTTGAAGTATGTAAGGACTTGTTTCCACATCAAAGACCCTCACAGAAGATTCCTGACTGGCCTAGAGAACCTTAGATAATTGGAGAAATATAAATGGGGTAAGGGAAATTTACCTGATATTTTTAAAGTCACAGAATTGGGCACCTTCAGTCACTCATCAATACAGGTGCAGTGGAGTTCTTGTACAAGAACTCCAATTTTGGTCAGGAAATCATCTCCAGATCCAAGAAATCCTGAAAGGGTCCAAGAAATGTACACTATTTTCACATTTTCTCTGAAAAACCTTGTCCTATGAATTGTGACCCATTAGGCATCAATTATGTTTGTTTGAAATATCAAATGCCTACTCCCTCCATCATTATTTAATTTTTAGGTTTCAAGTCTGGAGGAGGCTATGAATGTGATGAAGATGAAGGCTTTGGAGACCTTTGAGATCCTTCATAATATGCTTCTTCAACAGAGCCATATGCATAGTGACACCTTGCAGGATGTCTGTAACATGAAGTCATTCCTTGCAAACCAGAAAGAGGTTGGTGTTGTGAAGTGGATGAAAGCCCTATCTCCATAGTTATTTCATTATGGCACATATAGCATGAGAATGATGATTCTGATTTTGCAGGCAATGGAGAAGAACTTGGCTGCAATGAAAAGTGAAATGGAAATAATGGAACACAACTACCTTCATTACTACTCTGAAGCTCAGGGTATCATGGGCAACATTGACTCCAGGAAAGAAGGCCATCAGAAATGCTCTGAAACTGGAACCTTAGGATACAACTGTGGAGTTAAATCCCTGAAGGAATCTGAAGAAGAGGTCAAGAATATTGTGCAGGAGTGCCTCACCTCTGTTAAAAACCACCAAAATGCTGTATGTGTCTAATTGAAGATGCAGGTATTTATTTAATGAGTACCCAACAGGTCACCCTATAGTTTACAATCCCTTCATTCCCCATTATCAGTATGAAGAGAACCGACAAAGCAAGAGGGAGATGCATCAGAGGGCCCAGGCAACATTGGAGCAGGGTGCTGGTGAAATAACTTCTGTAGTGACAGGGGGTAAGGACCTCCTGGAGAAGTATGATCACCATTATGGTAGCATAGGATCTTTTGAAAAGAGGCTTCTTGCAAAGCAGATGGTAATTTGTATTTTTATTTATTGATCTCTTTTAAATTCTGTCATGTCAGAGTCCAGGCTGATGAGATTTCATTTTTTATGTTCCATAGGATGTAGATCAATGTCGGAAGGAAGAACAGAAAGCAGAAGACAAAAGTCATGAGAAACTTATTTCTGTCATCAATGATGTATCTGACACACTTATGATGTCTATGAAAAAGTCAGAAGAGGGGAGGAGACTTCTTCATGAAGGCTATGAAACACTCTTTGATGATGTTGCACAATTCCTGGGAGAAGAGATCAAGCCTCTTCCAACTACTGGTTGGTCCTGCATCTGGCAAACATGACTCTTACCTCTAGTTTTCCTGTTTTGTTGCTTAAAATTCAATTATGATTCTTGCAGGTGAGACCCCTGTTAGACAGGAGTACAAGTATCCACGTGTCTGTGCTCAGACAAGCCCTATGGAGAGGCTTGTGGAGCGGTTCCGCTCAACTGAGGGTGCTAAGGGCCCAAATGAGAGCATGGCTTTCTCAGATGAAGTGAGTAGTGAAATCCTCAATCATTTTCTGACCAGTGTTGGCACAATATCACATTGTCATCATTTGTTGCAGGAGAATGACAAGGAGAATGCAGATCCCTCACCACTGCAAGCACCCTTGAAGAAGTATCCCTCCAGTCCATCCCTGGTCATCAAGTCGCTGGATGACTCAGTTTCTTCAAATTCTTTGCTTAGTCTCCCTGTAAGCTTACCTTTTTGTTCTTTTTTTTTAGTGGGCCGCTTTTCCTGAAAGGAAAGAAACCACCTATGGTCCTGTCTGTGTGTCACACTTTGGTTGTCTGACAATAACTAAAAAAATATTGGTCTGACCATTGTGAAAATTGACAAGCAGATAGATATGAACAAGATACAGGCTGAGTTTGTTTTGTGACAAATTTGCACCAAAATAGGCATTTTTATTGCAAATTTTGGATTTAAAATTTGGTCATGGAGGGGAAGGCATGAGTACCAGTGAGCCCTTCAGGTTCTGGACCACAATTTGCATGCATATGTGACCCAGGCTTTGGGCACAGCGGCATGTCAGCAACTAGAGCTGTCAGTTCCCTCCCAACCTTTGTGGCAGATGGATCCAACCATGTACAGCCCTCCATTCTCCAATCACCATTTCATGGGCACCATTTGTCTATGTGTACCTAATATAAATGGGAAATTAGATTTTTTATGGTCAAAGACCAGAAAGAGATGGCATTTTTGTTCAATTAGGTGACAAAATGAGGGTTTCCTTCACTGAAAGGAGGCCCACTATTGGACTGGGCTTGTCCAGCTTGTTTTCTCTCATCCCCTTGTGCCACAAAGTTGCACTTATGGATGGAGTTTCTAAGGCATGGGGATAGAAAGGTAGTACTATTTCCTTCTGCTTTCAGAGAATTCAGTATTTGCAAGCAATAATATCAGTACAGGTTGTACAATGTACATGTACAATACATTGAATGAACATTGAGTTTATTTCTACTGATGACATGAAGTAATGCTTCCCATTGGTTTATTCCTCCAGGATCTCACTGCAGGAGCTGCTGGCCAGCCTCATCACAAAATCTCAAAATTGAAGAAAGATTCACGAGTGATGAGCAAAATCCCACATCTTGGACTGGTATAGACCATACAATCATTCACTTCTATTATGTGCCTCATGAATGCTGTAACTTGAGTCAGTGAAGTCACTATCGCAAGTCATTCATAGTGAGTACTTTTTCAGTGCACCAGATTGTGCAGCAAGTTTTGATTTGATGTTTTACATAATTAACACATTTGTGGTGAGCCAATTGTATGCAAGTCCCTCCCCCCTTTGCTGGAAGGTTTTCCTATTGCATAGATGAATGACCAGAGATTTCCCCTTTCACAAAGACTGGGATTCTCTATCCTCATTTGGTTGAGTTTACTTTGAAGTGAGCATGTGCTGTTGTTGGGAGAGACATTCTCATCAATTCCACACCCATGGACCTCCCATCATGACAAGGTGTCATCATTGGCTGTGAACGTGTTACAAATTGACAGCCTGCTATTTATGTAGATTTGATCTTTCTTTCAGTGACTTGTTTTCTTCTACTTTTCCTAAACTATAATCAATGTCCAGATTATAGTAAAAATAAAAATAAATGCGTAACATAAAATTAGGTCTCTTGAACAATCCCAATTTGAGTTTGAAGTGGAAATTGCTTAAGAGGCCTGTTTTTATGATACCTTTCCACTCCACCCCACTCTGCCAGATAGATGTTGAGTGAACCTTTATGAGTTGACTGGAACTAGCTAAATCAAACTTCAATTCAGCAGTGAATAAAGGTTTTGTATATGCAGATTCTCATTCACCTGGTTCTGTCTACAAATACAAATAATATTAATGCTATAAAAGGTCCCACAAACTAATATACATCTAATACAAACTACTATACATATTTTTTAAGTGTAGACACTTAAAAAATTTGAAGGTGTAAAGAAAAAAATTGTGATGGCCTTTTTTATGGGCCTTAAGTCCAAGGTATAATATATTGTCCATAGCAAAAACGGGTAAGGTCCAGCGAGCGTGGAGTGCAGGAGAGACGTCAACCACGGATTTAAGAGATCATTAGCCCACTTGTGCTGGCTGGTGCTGCCTCATTTTCTCCCGTTGCGAGAGCAAACCGGACTTGGAAAAGTCCGGTTGAAAGCGTCACTGTCAATTGTCCCACTTGTGTTATCGCTGCCTTGTCTCTCTGGCAGCACTTCGAAAGCAATATTTTCAGTTGACAAACGAAGTTCGCAAGTTTGATTGCATAGAGAATGAAGCTGGAGGGAAGGAAGAATGCGAATGACAAGAAAGTACAGGGTTATCAGAAAAAGACGCTCCAGTTTTCATTGCTTATATTTCCTGAACTACATTGCCAACAACCTCATATGTGGTATCAATCGACACATCAGGTTTGGGTGTTTGTATCGTACTATGCAGTCCTAGTGCTAATTTCGAGAAACAGTAGCAAACAAGCTAGCGTATATCACAGAGCAGCGGGTGTTTATGGTGAAAAAGTTTTATCAAACTGGCAGCGTTAAAGTTGGCCCCCCCCCCCCCCCCCCCCTTTCGGATTTCCTGGGCACGCCACTGCCTGTGATTACTTTTTATGGGGACTTCTAAAGGTTAATGTCTACAGGAATAACTCATACGGTCGAAGAATTGAAGGCGGAAATCAGAACTGTCGTGGAAAGCATCAATCAGCAAACACTTCGCGGTTATCGTTGACCTCGGTGAACGTCTGCAGAGGATCATGGATGCTGGAGGCTCCCACATTCAAAATGTGTTTTCATAATAAAAAAAACTCCCAAACATCCTGTGTTTTGTAAGCTATAATTCCAGATTCTATGTGTATTATTTTAGAAAATACTCGTGATGAAAACTAGAGTGTCTTTTTCTGATGACCCTGTATATCCAAAAGTAACAAGCACAGCGTCCAACTACTCCCAGTCTTGTAGGGAGTGAAGAGCACAGAGATGGGCGCTGAGAGAGAGAAAGAATTAGTGCAAAGTTCCTTGCCTGATTGCAGTCATTTCCTTGACTGCATGTTCGTTTCTCACAACTTCATATAACTTTTTTTATAACTCGCCCCTGGTTAGGGAATTCAGATTTTTCTGAGGTACCGGTGATGTGGCCCTTGGAAGTATCGCTGCCCCTGCCCTTCTCTAAGAATGAGAAAAGGGGAACTTAGGTAGTATCTGAGCTATCCACGGACCCCATGGATCACCACAGACTAACCTTGAGTTTACTGAACGATTTCGTAGTCCTGGTGCTCCTTGGGTAATGGAGGCAATGTGACTCAACTTCATCAGAGATTGCCACGAACTTGCGTTTTCCTGGCTCGCCACATTCTCACTAAGATTCTCTTTGGGTATGGCTCCTGGTGAAACCCAGGCGATGAAAACAACGCGCAGGAGACTTTGGGATACGCCGTGCCTGGACACGCATCAAGACGTAGGAAGAGCCAGTCGGCACCCGCTCTTGCTTATTAGCTTTCCCCTACTGGGTGCAGGGTCCCACCTACCCAACCTTCCTTGCACAGCGCGCTGCAAAGCTGGATAAGGAAAGGGGGAAAAATAATTGCATGAGAAGGTAGGCAGACCCAATCTCGGAGAGGGGAAATGAGAAAACCTCCTGTCTTGCTGCAGATTTGGATAAAAGAAAATAGCGGAAGTATCACTGCTATTAATTAAGACTGAACCACTTCCGCCATACGACTTACCAAGACTATCGATCATTCATCGGAGCCAACACCAATCAGAAAGGGTAAGACCTAAATTCCACAACAGGCCAAACAGGAACACTATCATCGGCGCAGAGTAGAGAAATTCTCCCTCCCAGAACATCCTTATCGGGGATTAGGACTGACCATTGTCGAAGCCGAGGAAGAAGTAGCCCCAAGGCATTCAAATTATTCTCCATCCTGCAAGCATTCCTGCAGTATTCCCTCTCTTCTCTGACTTCAGGGTCGTTGGGTCGAATATTGACCCATAGACATTCATCCCAATAGCTCAGGCTTTTGCTTCGAGTCCTGTGATAAATGTCAATTCAAGTTATCATTCCGTACCTTTAGTTTCTTTTTGCGGTTCGAGATCTAAAAACCTTCCCTCCAACTGTTCATTAGTTGGAACAGCCCTCCGTTATCTATTGGTCGTAAGATAGCGTCTGCTGTCAATCGTCAGGCCATCAGGAATGCTAGTTGGTCACACTATGGAAAGCATACAGTGGCATAGCCAGGATTTCTCTAACTACTCCGCTGGGAGGGGGGGGGGGGGACGACTTCAGACCTTTCCCCCCTCGCTAAGCAATTGAAAGCATATCTCTGGATATATATTGCAACATCCGTTGGGTAACTCAGATTATCTTAACGTCTTCCGATTTTCCCTTCAAGAGTGCTCTCATTTTATGGCAACATCGTCTTTGCAAAGGCCTTTCCTTCTCAATCTGCTTCTGAATGGTATTGCAATGAAAGTAGTACAGGGTGGTTCATACCCATCACGAAGTTCCAGCTGGAAATAGCTAGCTTTCTTTATGTAAATGTGAGCCACTTCCAGCAGGAATTCGCAGCATTTCCAACCAGACTATTTGTAAATTGGTATGCTGTTTCCAGCTGGAATTTCATTCTGTATTCTGCCGGGTCTCTCCTTTCCCGGCCGGAAAATGCCTACTTTCTAATTCCCAATTGGAACCAGTGACGTTTCCTGCACGGCAATCCACCTGCCGGAAAAGCCCATAACAAACCGAGTAAAACCAGAAATATTTCCGGCTGGAACCTTTTGCCGGGTAGTAAACCAAGGTCATAGGAGAGAGGGATCCTCCTGAATCTCTCGCACATCATTCTCGTTGGATCGCCTTAAATCAGGGGTGCACAACTCAAAAGGCCATTTGAGATTTTTAGTAACATACCGCTGGTCGTACGGCCGCCGGACCACCCGCCTTCTGCTAATCTGGCTGGCCATCGCTGTGGCCAACAGAGCAGGAGCCATAGAAGCCCTTACTACGCCACCAGTTACGGGAGGCCTTAGATGGACTATATTTTATATTTATATTCAATAGAAAACCAGAGTAAATCTTTTTTTCTCTCTCTCCAGAGGCTGTATGTTTGCATCCAGTGAAGCAAACCTATGCCTATACATACGTTTTTGAAAGCTCCCAGCGAGATCTTTTGAATGAGTTTATTTTTGCTGAAAACTCTCATTTTGAGAATGAGTCTGAGGTCCGAACCCCTCTAACTAAAAATTCTCCAAAACGAGTTGGCTCTTTGCCCAGCAGGTCCTCCAAAATGCTGAAGTAATCGAATATAGCATTGATATCCTGTGTAAATCTTCAGGTCTTGAAAGACCGACACAAAGCTGGTTTCTCCCACGGTCACAAGAAGCGCAACATCGAACGGCGAATTGAAGAAGCGATCAAAGTGTTCGATTCAGGCAAAAATTTGGTTCCAATCAGCTTTTGGTGGCTGAGAGCTGGATGGAGAATTGACCAAGCATTAATTTAAAGTATTTGAAAACCTGTAACTTCAGGAAAATGTAACTTCGTCCAGAAGAGAGATTTTTCAGCAAAGAATGGGCTCATTCGAATGAATTCGTCCAGGGCTTTCCAAAAACGTATATATTCGCATCGTTTGCTTCTCTGGACAGCCTCTAGACATACAGTCTCTTGAGAAAAAAAAAGTACAGTAAATCATCCTGTATCTACCCGTTCCTTCTGTAAATATAGAATATTGTCCATCTAGGGTGATCTGACGAGAATGGTGTGCGAGAGACTCAGAAGGATCCCTGTCTCCAAGTCGATTCTTCCCTTATGATTTCGAGAACAGTCCGTTTGTACTCTCAGATTCGCTTTCCAGCCGATCTCATCCACAAGACACGCTGGTCGACCAAGAAAATCTCGGCGTGCATGGCCTTCAGCCGATTATAAACCCTCCCTTCGACGGAGCGATGAATGCAGTCGCTGCCTGACAAAAGGAAGCGAGTGACACTGCAGAATAAAAGAAGTGTGTAGTATTTCATGGCTTCTTGAGCTTGGGGCTGGAAGAATAGAACTTCGCAAGTCGCTTTAAGTCGACGCCACGAGAGATGATTGATGAGGAGAGAGGGGAAGACTCTTAGATGCATGCGGCAGGGAATCTTGGCTCGAGAAAGCCTTAGAAATTCCCAGGTCTGCGTTAACAACAGAGTATTCCAGTCTGGTCCTTGTTCCCCATGTGATGTCCCGACTCCCGTGTCCCGTGGCGCTAACTGCAATACCTTTTACAATACCTGCAATACCTCTTCGCGAGAAGAAATTAACTCAGATATCTCTTCTCGCGAAAACTGTTGAAGCTGCGCAGGTCACTTCACTTACCCTGGTATAAGTAGTTTGAGGGTATATCAAGTTGCAGTCTTGGCTCAGGCGTTAAAATTGCAATTTCCATGCGAAGGAAGACTCGTCTTAACATTCAGCTATAACTAACACTTTTGAAGAATGTAAATCAGCTCGTCTTTCATGAAGCTTCATCCTCTTGATCTTCTCTTCAGTACTAATACGAGAGTATTAGCGAGGTATTAGCAGCCAGAATAGAGTATTAGCAAGGAAGTGCAGTGACCTTGGCCTGAAGGAGGCTTCAAGCACTCCTCTCACAGAAATCTAGCTTGTTGGGAAGAGAAAAGTTCCGCACGAATGATGATATTTTTTTGTTTCTGATGATCCCTGACGAGGTTACGAGTGCTGCGGTCAGCCACCATGGCATCCCGCACGTAATCCTACTACACTCCAATTCCAATCTTTTTGCTGAGTAAAGAGCATTTTACAGAATCTAGAGCTGGGGAGCTGGAAGAAAGTAATCTGGCAGTGGCGTAATTTGGTTGAAGGGTCGGGGGGGGGGGGGGGGGGGGGGGGAAAAGGGGGGGGGCGCTGGGGGGGGGGGGGGGGGGGGGGGGGGGGGGCGGGGCAACAGAGCGGGGGCGCCCAAACCCCACCGGAGCGATATCAGGTGGGGAAATTATTACCTCCAAGAGGGCGCCAGGTGGGGGGCTGCCCCCTGTAAAATACGCCACTGAACCTGGGTGTCGCAGAGCAAAGTGAGTGCATCGCAGCATAATTCTCCTTCTCCTCTTTTCCGCTACACTGCCTTTCTTGGCTCATGAGCCAAAAAATGCGCCACTGCTTTCTTGGCAACATGCAAATGGCACAATTGTTTCTCCACATAGTGAGTGAAAAAAAGACTTCTCAACGTCGAATTAATGCATCATGATATTCCTACATTTTCCCCAACGTTAACCTGAAATTTCTACCGCTACCCGATGCCCTCGAGCAGACAGGGTAACTTATTCCCATGGGTAAGGATGCATTCTGCCATTTATGGACTATTTCAGCCGCTAAGAATTGCCTGCCAGCGGCACTGCCTGGGCTTAGAGACGAATAAGTAACGTTAGAACGCATGCGCCACGTTTTAGCTTTGTGCATCGGCCCATGTCATTAACTATTTTCTTGCAGGTCTCAAGCCCCAAGGTCATGTGCTTCCAGTCACTCGTCGCCTTCCTGTCTACTGCATTATTTTTTCTCCTTGGGCCAACTTAAACAATGGAGAAAGGATCTCGCCTCCTATCTTCGCCGAGTGGTACGTGCACTTAGGTTCACCGAATTCATGACTTTTATCTGATCAAACTTTTCTTTCCTTCTGAATGTTGACATCTGAAGAGCCTGTTCGGCTTAGACCTGGGAAGCTGACGTCAATCAGCGACGATTTGGCTGCACCTCCTTCGGATTTTAATTTCCTTGCCAACATTTAATCAGCTTTTGATACAAATTCATAATCCCCGCCATTCGGGAAGGGCCTATGTTTTACCGTTCAAAAAGGTACAAAAAAGAGAATCCCTTCTAAGAGCGCAGAATTTAACCCTTTACTTTTGCCCACAAAATTATGGTGAAAAGTAATTTCTACAATAAGACCAAATAAAGCAGGTTTTTGTGTCAGGAGCTAGGCCTAATCCCACACCTCCCTGCCTTTCCATGTATAGGCTAGGTCTAGTAGGATCTCATAAAATCTGAAAATGAGATATCCCTTCATTGGCATTCTCTTTTTACACCCAGCCTTGACCTGTGGTAGGCCTAGGTCAGCTCTGTGCAAAGACGAGAGGCACTGTGGTAGCCAGTAAAAAAAAGTTCAAGTTTTCATTGCCTGACTCTTTAGACCCAATCATATGTAAGTGTGTAAGCTGAGGCTTAAATTAGACATTGGCCTTTTATCATATTGAATCATATCTAAGTCAAACTTAGGGTTGTGGTAAGAAGTTTAGTTTTCATGCACAAAGAGAGAGATTGCACTGAACTCGCATCTTGCCAGAACACATTTTCAGGTACACATACATGTCTGTCATTAGGCCTGGATGTGCTGGGAGATCTGAAAGTGACTCATGGAACCCTAGTCCTTGTTCTGCAAGTCCTCTGAATATTCTCCATGGCAAGAGTTCAGCAGATCCTATTATACATACTGTCTTTGGGACATCACTTTGTGATCATATGCCCTCACTTTTATACTATTGTATGGCACTCATAATATTCCTTGTTGTATCCCCAGTAATCCCCCTCTACCCCATGCCTGCTCACTTTGAATCCTCACTCCCATAGCACTCTTTCCATATTGAATGAAAATATCATAGACCAATTGTGTTGTGCAAATAGTCCCATGGCTAAAGATTCAATCCCATATTTACAGACACTGCCCAGTAGGTTACAAAAGATTTAACTGAAGGTTTCACATGAAAAAGAATAGAGTGAGAAAGAGAGAGAGAGAAAAGCCAATTTTCAAGGCCTAGGCAGGCTTTAAAAGGAACTTGACCAAGATTTATGGATTCTTTCATGCCCTTTTTATTGTGTGTAAGCGTTTTTGTTTTGTGTAGGCTTTAATTTTTTGTATTCTTTTTCATTCCTGGCCTTATCCTTTCATAGGAACATATTACAAATCTTCACACCAACTGCAAACATTGTGTTTGCTCTTAATATCCATCACCTCTTCAGAAGCCTCAGAAGCCCTTTACTACTGCAACTAAATACACCCACATATATTGCAGTTTCCAACAACCCAATATTTGCTGTTACTTGAATCTCATAGCAATTTGCTCAAAAGTGTCAGAATTTTGAGCAGCTAATTAGTTATGCAATAGTTTCTAGCACAAAATTAGATGTTAATATTAGACCATCCCAGATTTTGTAGTTCATGAAGCCCTGACAGGAATTATGCATTTACATTTTAGGAGGCTGAGAATTTATACCTAATGAAAAGCTCTCTCAAGTGTTTGTTTGGGCACTTTCTTCTATTGCCTCGCCATCCATCTCCCCTTCTTTTGAAGTATATACTTGTATTAGACCTATGTTTCTGTTTGTGTCTGTATGAAGTGTTGGGCAGAGACACCTGGGGAAGTATCTGATAGTTGTTACTATTATGACTACTGTTGGTCAAAGTTTGAGTTGACCATATGGGAATCATCTCTCTTTCATTTTCTGTTGTATTTAGATTCATCATCCATTACAATAAGTAATGAGGAACTGAACAGAGTTCTGGCTGCACTGTCTTCCACTCAAGATGTCTCCTTATCTGGTGGGGATTCCACATTAGAGAAGGCCTTGAATGTCATTGTCCAGGATTTGTCATCTTCGGGTATGTTTTGCAAAAGGATGAACTGATCCAGGTATATCCAATGCTGTTACTGATTCCAGTGGCTGTCAAAAGTGAAATGCTCTAACCCCTGATTTCCTGAGATGGAGATAGGCAAGAATACGAGGGGTGTTCCAAAAGTTTTGCAATTGATAATTCATTAATAATTTTCCAATGACTGTTTTTAATCCTGTAATTTCTCCTAAGATCCTGAAGGTTATAAGCCAAATATTAATAATTTTTTCCCCATATGAAAAATTGGAGAGAAATTCCATTGAATTGGTGTGCTGCCTGTTGTAAAAGTGATAGCTGAAGTTCCAGTTCTGGGAAGAGAAGATCTCCAGGTCATAATCTTCTACGACCTCACCCAAGGTTTATGTGCAAGGACTACCATGATGAGATAGAAGCAGTGCTAGGAGGATGTGATCATGCTTATAGCATAGTCATTCAGAGCTGCTATATTTTTTGGTTTGGGAGGGTGGGTTTCAAAGACAATCCTAAATCAGGACAAGTAGTGGTAGCATCTGAGGAAGAGAAAGTTGAAGCAGTGATGTCGCAAATGAGAGATCTTCATCACATATCAGCTGATGGACAAAGAAGTGGGAATTGCATCAGCAGCACTGATGAAAGTTCTTCTCCAAAGTATATAGATCTAGAGGATTTTTTGTCATTGTATTCCTCCTCACTTGAATAAAGACAGGAGTAAATCACATTGAATTTTGCTGCTCGATGTTGAAGAATTTAGATGAAAGGAGGTCAAAGCACCTAAGTGACATCATCACATGTGAATAAATCTGGTTCTACCATCATGACCCTCTCACTAAGAGGCAAAGTATGATGTGGGTGTTTCAAGATGAGTAAACACCTGTGTAATTCATTAGACCTTGAGGTGTCTGAAAGAACATGCATGGTTTTCTCATCTCTGTAGACAACATTTTTTAAGTTGGCCAGTCACCATGAGTGGCATAAAGTTACTTTAGGCTGATATGCAGATGTTTGCATGTTTAAAGTGTTTGAAGCTAAGAGAGAACAAGGTCCAAATATGAAATTTCAGGAACGCTCCTTCACTAAAACAATAATCAAGCTAATTGAACCAACAAGAAAAAAATAGCTTCTGGATTAAGCTGGAGCTCAGACGCTGTCTCTCTCCATACATTCTCCAGATTTAGTTCCATATAAATTCTGACTCCTCAAAAAAATTAAATATCCACTGAAGGGAAGATGATTTAAATCCAGAGAGGAGTCTTATGGTATAGTGAACCAAGTGTTAACCTCATTCACCACAGAAGAAACTTGCTTTGAAAGTTGGTTCAGCAGACTGAAACAGCAGACTGTATATCTGCTAATAGAAGATTCTTCATGAAGTGGTAGAAGTTTGGAATGAATTGAGTTTCTGGAGGTATTAAAGTTGCAAATCTTTTGGAACAACCCATGTAATTTTTCATTAAAAAAATGCACATATGTCAATCTTTCTCTCATTTAACCTGTTCCTTTCAGAGGAGCATTTGGTACCTGTTTGAGGAATTGCAGCATATATCACAGCAGGGAATCAGATAAGATCAAATCTGCCATATTGGTATTGACCAATATTGATCCTAGCTGATTTACTTGATATCAGCCAATTTAAATTTTTTATTTATTTATCACAAGCCAAAATGGAACATTACTCATGCTACATCCTATATGGTAGTGTCTCATGAATGTTGAAAAGAGGTTGCTAATGCCCTTCCTAAGTTTGAGCTTATGTTATAAGCTATCATTTTTTTGTACAGAATGTAGGAATGAGTCATCATGATAAGCTGCTCTATTATAATTGTACTTTGGAAGTGTCATTTGGACCCTTGAAGCAAATGGGGTTCCATGTACCAGTAAGGAAAAAAAAAATTAGTTTAGGTTTGGCTCTGTATACATTGCCTTTGTGAATAGAATCATATTTAAGATGGAACGACTTGACTTACTGATCTATCTCACCAACTGTGACAGTGAGGCTTTTTAGGGAGTATTTCTCACCATATAAAGGATGGTATGACAAATCATAGTCCCATTTGAAAAAGATGTCCGTGTTCATTGTAAGCTTCACACCTCCTCTAAAACTCTCTCGAAGTTCTACGACTATCGGTTTCAGAAGGGGTGAACTCTTTACACGTGTACCCTAAACTTAATCTACTATTATGTCTTGATGATGTGCCTGAACATGATGATGAAGATGATGGTGGTGTTGCTCAAATAACATTTCCTAAGACTACAGAAGATGTAAAATCTCCAATGGAACAGCAAGACAGCCATCCTGGAAATTTGGAGTCTCCCTTACTGGAAGCAGCCAATAAGAGGGAGAAAGTGCTTGAGTCCCTTGCCTCAGGGTCAGGAGTTTCCAGATCTTCACATGTGTTTCATGAGTGTGCTGAGAACCATCCAAAGTGTGAACCTGCTGATGTTCAGGGTAATACTGACTTAGCTCACCTCAAGGACCCTGCTAATCCTTCCTCTATGGAAGAAGGGACTTATACAGGAGAGGGACATAAATGCCACGATATTGGGCTGCTAGCCAGGAAGGCACACTTACAGCTACCTGATAAGCAGCAGGAGAATCCCCCCCGTCAATCCTTGCCCATTTCAGGTGATCACATTTTTTAGGCATCATAATAGATTATGCTTTTAACTTTTTCGTGCATGAAGTCCACTGTATTGGATGGCAATGATTTTGGCTATGCTGGTGGCTTTTCAGCCATTATATGGATGTCTCAAAACTTTTGGTGCATGCTATCCACTCCAGGGCACCAATTCTATTCAGTGTTGCCTTCTAGCTCTGGAAAATGTGTCTACTATGGCAGAGTACCACCTAAAATGTTGAACTAAAAATAGCATTGTTTTGATTTGTTTTAAAAACTCATGCATGAAAGGTTAAATTCAATTAATACTCTTTTTTTAAAATCCCAGTCTGCACATCAAATGGACAAAAGAGTCGAACTTAAAATTGCAGGGAGTGATGAACCAGGTGACATCTTTGGGCAGTCTGCAATGAAGTCAGGAGTGATGAGTCAAGATGTATCTGCTATAATCACATCTCTTGAGCAGAAAGTTTTGGACTTGAACAAGGAAAACATCTCTTTCAGGAAAAAGGCAAGTTATATGTCGTTGTTGGGGCTGGTGACTATACTGTCTGAACCATTTTCATTTTATGACAGGTCCAAAGGGTGAGATTTCTAGCAGACCTACTTTTAAGAAAAGATAAAGGGCTCTTGGTAGAAATCAGCTCGACTGTTATAATTGCATTGCACAGTGGGCTGGGTTTATTTGTTACATATGATCTTACCACTGCAGTCAGCAGTCCTCAACTTATTTGCTGATGGATGGTTCTCAGATGTTGGTATTTCTGTGACTATGCTGATCCACAATACTGCCTAATTTCTGTTCTCGGATAATCTTAAGTGTCCAGTTTTTACTTCTGTAGAGTCCTGACACACGAGAAAATGAACTTGAGAGTTCATTTTCTCATGAGAGCATGTAGTTCAGAATTTATTCAGAACTGAATAAATTCAGCACAAATTAGTTCAGCAACTACATGCATCATAAACAAGTTTTAAATATCTATTATAGTAGGTATATCTCACTTTCATGAGCAATACCAGAATAGCAATTATGGGATTGATCTCGCATATCTGTCACATAATTGAAATTGGAAAGTTGTACTCACTCATTTTGCATATAAAGGCTTTATCACGCTTAGCATTTCTTACATGTGATTAATGTGAATGCATGCTGGTGTGCATTTTCATGTGATGAGGAGACATGAGACTAACTTTGAGAATTGAGTTCCGTCCAATTCTGAATACAAACATGCTGTTATATCTCTCTTGTTCGCACATGTGTGGATGCGTTCAGAGTGTGCATGCATTCTCTTCCAATGCAAAATGATATGCATGCAAATGGATACATTATTGCATGTGAATGCATGACATGCAGGAAATGGTAAGTTTGAAACAGCCTCTACTCTGAATCCAACATGTATAGCCCAAGTCATAATCTGCTGTGTGGACTGAAGCATTGTGATAATCAATGTTTGAAATCACTTGCTTCCCAGCTTGCCTATATCTGGTTGGAAGCTTGTTTGGATTTTTGCTGTATGAGTCCAGTCTTTAGCTCATGAAGACACTACTAAAGTCTATTTTAAGGTATACCCTATGTTTCTTCTATGGAGCAAGAGTGGTCTTCAGTCTTTGCCCTTTGCTCACAATTACCATAAGGTATTGTTTGTGAAAGTTCAGATTTCACATGCCTTAGATTCAGTGGATATGAACTCTACATTCTTGAGCACTTTTCTTTTGAAATGAAACCCCAGCCATGATCATCTGGAGAAGATAAAGGAAAACCTTGGGAGGCTGGGGATCCCTTATCTCCTTTGATTCGCTGGCAGTGATAAATGATATATAAATTTTATGCTTCCTTAGCTGTCACCTTATAATGCAGTATTTTCTCTGTTGCAGTTGGACATGAGAGATGTAGAGCAAGCAAAATACCAAGAAAAGAATGAAGAATTGGATCATCTCATTCATGCTCTGCAGGTTGACAACGAGCGGATCTACTTAGAAAACAAGAATCTCCTGGTGAGTGTAGCAATATGTTATTTTAGGTCAGTCCAAGTTTTCAGAAAAATAGGCATATACTAAAAACATTTGCAGATCAGCTTGAAAGCACAGAAGGAAGAGTGGGAAGCAGAAAGAGAGAGTCTTCAGCATGAAGTCTCAAGTCTGAAAGAGCGTCTCCAAGTGTTGCAAGTCAGTCCAAGGTTCATGGAAGGATTTGACCCTCAGGAAGCATTAAGGAGTGAATTGCAAAGTGCTGAGGTATTGTGACCTGTAATTATTTTAATGATAGCTACCAAGTTATTGAATTGAGCTGTGAATGGCAATTAGATTCCTAGGGTCAATTTTATTTTTATTGTGTGTTTCTTTTAGAAAAAAATTGAGTGGCTGGAGGCAGAACGGAAAAAGCTTCGACAGAATGCCAACAAACCAAAGGTGTCGGTCCATTCACAGACTACAGGCAAAGGCTGGGAACAAACAGAAGGACGAGTCAAGGAATTGGAGGCAAAGTTGATTGCTGTGAATCAAGAATTGAAGGAAAAGTGTCATTCCTTAGAAATAGCACAGAAGGAGATCAATCGGTGGAAGAGTCTTCATAATGAGACTGCTTCACTCCAAAAGGAAATCAAGAGGCTGGAGGAGAAGTCAAAGAAGGACTCTGTGGAGAAAGAAAAAAAAGACAGACAAATAAAGGCCCTTGAAATCCAAGTGAGTCTGGGGCAACTGCTTGTATGTATTTTTTAGTGACCTTAGCAAAAGTGTGACCTGTCATGTCATAGGATAAGTCAGAACCTTCCATATCTTCCCAGAGGCTTTGGGCAATCACTGGTTAGGTTATTGTCAGTGTTACTAATATTCTTGCTAGAAACTTGGAAACAGCAGTGTTTTTAGCAATCTGTTGCTCTTATCCAGTTTTTGTTGCCTGACNGCAGTGTTTTTAGCAATCTGTTGCTCTTATCCAGTTTTTGTTGCCTGACTAGAGGTAAACTGAGTAAACTTTTGTTGTAGTTTTTTTCCAGGAACAAATTGCTTTTCCTGAATTAAAGGGGAGACTAGTCTGAGGTCTGAGTTAATGTCATGATGATGCTCCTTATCATCTCTCATCATCATGAACACTTTGGGAATTCTTGAGGGGCAGGACTGCTCAAAACTCCCATAGAGCACCATTATCAATTTTATAACCTAGAGATTCCCAGCATGTAATGAGTGCAATGTCAGAACAGATTTTTAAATATTTTTACATTCATTCAACCCAGTATTGCATTAATCCAATTATGCAAGAAAAAAACTTATTGTTGAGTTTTTCAAATTCATGAATACATTCTGGTTATTTTGGAACCAGAAGCCATTGGAAAAATATTTCCAGTTCTTAACTAATCACCACTTGACAGAAAATAGGCACCCTATGTTTAGGAAACTAGGTATTTCAATCGCCTACACATAGCATACAAGAGTGGATTCCATTATTTAGGTCCCAGACAATATAATTATTTTTCAAAGAGAAAACTAAATTAAATTTACCACAATATGCCAAAAATTGATTTAGTGTTGTGTAACTCACAAATTCCTATATTCTTGGCTTGCCACTTGGGTTACCACTAGTGCCATCTGTTGTTCAATAATGAACTATGGTGTAGAATTTTTCATGGACATCTCTGCACACTGTCCTACATATACAGGGTGTTTGTATTTAAATGTAACATAGGGAATGTTTTGCTACCTGTAAGTGGAGTTTGGGGAACGCTATAAGGCACACCGGGTTGCATATATGCAAGGAAACAAACCAAGAATAAGTTTTATCCTTTCAGCTAGGTAACCCAGTGAGCATGTGCTGAAATCCACAAACAGGCAACAAAAATTTCCCTATGTTGCGTTTAAATAATGAGCACCCTGTAAAATGCCAGTTTTTACACAAAAAATTAATGGCTCATGAATGAAATGATTTTTTAACCTGTGCTGGCAATGCATGCATATATATCAAAAGTTTATGAAGGAAAAATGTCAGCACTTTTGATTGAATGAATATGCTCTAGTCATTGCTTTGTAAGAAGAAAGAGATCCAGTAGTAGTGCCACTACTGATGCTTGGGTGTTTCATTAAGGAAATGTCAAGAACCTGTGAATATAGAAATTAAATATTGCTGGAGTATCATTAGGAACCAAGATGGATTGTGACAGCTGCATATAATCAAAGTCTGAGATCTTATACTTTTACCCTTTGACTAGTCCCCCATATAGTCTGTAATTGGTCATTGGACAATTGCTGGGGTACTTGTGAACCATGGTCTGGATCCCTTCCTAGTTCTCTATTTTTTCTGTTGTTTTCCATGTCTTGGCCTGCATCCTTATCCCTGTGGCAATAATGTGAGGTGGGCTTCAATCTCTCCCTCCACCTTTGTAACACCACCATCTGGATTCACATTTAATGTGCACAATAAGAAGAAGGGAATGCAAGAGAGGAATAAAATATGGTGATTGAGGTTCAGAATATAATCATATTTCCATTGGTGGAATGATGAAATTAACCCTCTTTTTTATTAAATAAAGCCAAAAATTTCAATTTCTTATACATCTTGTCATCATTGACATCTTTTAAAGTGCATGTATTGCTGGATAGACTTCTACTGATTCAGTTGGTTATTTCAATGCAGACTTCTGGTGGAAGAGAATATTAGCTACTAATCAATCTCATTCTTTTTCTAGATGAAGTCATTGAAATCCCACAATTCTGCTTCAGAGAATTTTGAGATTGAACACTTGTCCAAAAAAATTGAGGAGCAAAAAGCTAAATGTGAAGAGCAGGCTCACAGCCATGAAGTAGCCATTCTTCACCTCCGCAAGGAATACGAAGATCTCAAGGTCAGTATTAATCATATATTGTGTGTGGGGTCATTTTTCAGACCCCATGGAAGCTTCCCCTGTTTCACTTACATGTTTCAGTTATATTTCTTGTAACACTGAGTGTCAGAAGAAAAAGCTTCAATTACTTTCCTGTGCAAGGTGTCCATGGTCTTTTCTGCAGATTTAGGCATTTCAGTGCAAAAAAACTTACAAGTGGTCCAAATATGACCCCACACAACCTTGTGAAACCTAATTCTGGTAGAACCATTTTGGAAGTGGATTTCTTGTCTCCAGGTAGCTTCTGAGCAACATCTGATCAGGTTGAGAGGGCAGCTACATGAAAAAGAGGTAGAAATAGCTCATTTGAAAGCAGAGGTGTGTCGTCAAAAGCAAGATGCAGGAGTCATGTGGGAGAACCAAGAGAAGCGGGAACAAATAGAAGAACTTCAGAGACGAAATGCTGCTCTGGAAAAGACTGTGAGGAGGCTCCAAGAGGAGAGGGAGCACCTTCTCTACCAGTCCTCTGCTGCTACTCCTGGTGAGGTCATTATTGTCTGTATTCCTCCAATATTTTTACAAGGAATGTATAAAGCTACATAACATGGAATGCCTTCTCCCAATATTCTTTTTATTGTCTTCATGCTCATTCTCGTTTCAATTTATCATTTTTAAATTGATCTTGACCTAGGTTCAGCAGATGCTGCCTCTCGGATGACAAGAGAAGCAAACGGTACACACATTTTTAGGCATCTTTCATCTGGCCCTGTTTCCCGAAGGTGAGGCATGTATTGATGAGTACAGTTCACCTCAAATAAGAATAGGAAAGCAGGCACTTTTGTCTGCTTTTCAAACTTGTGCATTTTTTCAAACATCCATTGAGTTTTACTCCACTAGTTCATCTCCATCTTCTTGAGAACAAAATGTCTGATTTGCCTTGCTTAACTTATGGACTGTCAAGTAGAGGGTCAGATTTTACACCTAATGGCTCAATTTCTTGGCAGAATGATAGTTGGAACTTTTTTCTTTCTGGTCCTTTGCTCTGTTATCTGTACCCACAATTCTATTTATTCCCAGTTAGTGTTTTCCATGCAGGATGTGATCCCATTTACTCGGCCTATTCCAGTAAACTGGCTGAAAATGCTGGTCTCTATTGATTACTTGGATGGCATTTATTCCTTTGTAATAATTTATTTAGCCACATGAAGTACCTTTCACCCTGATGTGGCATGATGACTAACCTCACTTCATTCTAAGTTCAGGAATAGGCTCCCATTTGATTGATCACCTGGATAAACATCTCTGTTGGTGTTATTATCCCTCCCCCTTTATTCTCAATTAAGGAGAACTTTATCACTTGCAACCTGTGCAATGAGAGGCACTGAATACATGAGGCAATTTCTTGATGGATTCCTGCACAGAGTTGAGCACAATTTCTCAGACCAAAGCAATACTGGGGAATCAGTGGAAGAATTGAAGACCCAGCTGAGCATCTCAAGGGAGGCAATAGAAAGGCTGAAGAGCAAAGTGGCCGATCAGGGAAAGAAGGAACGAACTCTTGAAACTCAACTCAGAGACGCTCAACAGAGAAGTGTTCGTCTTGAGAATCGACTCCTTGAAGTAGAAGCAGCTTGTCAACCTGTAAGTCATCTTAAAGTCAATTCTGAGAGAGTCCATGTTAACTAATTGTGTAATAGAATCTTGATTTGTTGGACTTGTGTCATGGATTAATGTAGTTGTCCAGATCAATTCAAACCATTCTTGGAGTGCATTCAGCTGTATACAACTAGCTTTACTAAGAGCCCTTTTATTTTTCAAGTTTGTGTTGGAGATTTTGTGTTCTCGTGTTTTTACATTCATATATTACCTGGGAATTTTTTGGGATTTCAGGAAGGAGAGGTTCGTGCTTTGCTCCATTTGAAACACCAGGTAGATGATCTTGTCCAGCTGAGCAAACAGAAAGGAGAAAAATATGAAGCTCTCTTCAGGAAGCTGGAGGCTGCTTCTGATGCACTTTGAACTCATGCCAAAATCATTTCCCTGCCTCTTTTATATGCATTTAAGGTTTGAACATTTTCTTCTGTGGATTTATATCTTCATATGAAATATTTTCACTGCCATTCAACGAATAAAATGACTTGCATTTGCTAATTGCTATTTATATATATAAATAAATCCTTCCACGGCACCTGCTGGTATTGGAGATATGAGGGGGATGAACCACATCCCAGATCTCATACTCGCCTAATTCTGAAGGACACGGCGAAGGATGCTGGAGGATATCGAGTGATATTTCACACTCTAGCTTCCTGACATGTCCCTTGAAGTCTTTTAGGACGTCAGTTGTGCCGATGATGATCGGAACGATGGTGGTCTTCATTCCGCACAACTGTTCTACTTCCACTTTCAGTTCGGAGTATTTCTCCAGCTTCGCCCTGGTCTTCTCTTGGAGGTTATTATCAGCTGGGATGCTCACATCTACGAGGAGGGTGGTCTTCTTATAGATCGTGAGGTCTGGTCTATTACAACCTATGGGGCGATCCGTAATTATGGGCATGTTCCAGAGTACCTTGGTGGAGGAATTCTCCACTACAGACTGCGGCTGGTGGTCGTACCAACTCTCTGGGATTTCAAATGGACTTGAATTCGTCTAGAAAATAAAATTCATCATGCATACAACTCTCTGGGACATCCAGGCCGGCTTGCTTGTAGACACATCAGTGTACATATTTGCACACCTGGTCGTGCCTGTGCAAGTATTCCCTCGAGGCTAGTTTGGGGCAGGCACTAAGGAGGTGGTGAACTGTTTCGGGTGGTCCATGACAGCATCTGCAGTGGTCTTCCACATCCAGCTTCAGGATGTGCTTCTCGTAGTTACGAGTTCTAATGCATTGGTCCTGAATGGCTAGGATGTTGCTCTCTGTCTCAGCATTCAGCAGTCCCTTCTTCAGCCAGTTATAGCTGAAGTCCGAGTCGATCGATGGTTTATCCATGATCTTGGGATGCTGGCCGTGAAGCGGTTTCTCCTTCCATCGAGCCTCTCTTTGTACTTGGTCTGCCGTCTTCGCATCCGTCGTGTCGCAGTCATCATCGAGATGGAGTGCGTTTCGGAAGCGGCTGGCATCTCCCTGGATGGAGTGGAATTTCTTTATGGCATCGCGCTCTCTCAGGATGGAAATGAGTCGGCCCTGCTTCCTTTCGATGAACGTGGCGACCTCGCACGTCGTCCGCTTATAGAGGGACTCGAGTTTGATCAGTCCCCTCCCTCCCTTGCGCATCTCGGAAGGTGGAGTCTTTCAACGGCAGCCTTCGGATGGTGGGTGTGATGCTTGGTTAGGAGTTTTCTGGTCGCTTGATCGATGGTCTGGAGTTCCGTAGGTGACCAATCGATAACTCCGAAGCTGTAGTTGAGGACAGGGGTGGCGAGACTATTGAGAGCAGCGATCTTATTTTTGCCAGACAGCTCGGTCTTCAGTACGAGACGGACTCTGCGTTTGTATTCAGTCGTCAGTCTCTGCTTCGTGCGCTCGACAGCCACGGAGGAGTTCTCTTCCACACCGAGGTACGGTCAGGGGCCGTAAGCTCTCGGAGTTGTTCGTCGTTGGTGGTGGTGATATCTCCCATAGGGGTGAGGATTCCGCGGTGGATAGAG
>CAJPEV010002962.1:0-36582 GCA_905338385.1 Darwinula stevensoni | reverse complement strand
ACCACAGATCATGGCCCCGGGGGTGACCTGAGAGAGCCAGCAATCGGCTCCAAGGCCCTATCTTCAGGTCCCTTACAACAATTATAGGGCAGAATTTTGCTCCAGGGGGGTCGATTTTTATGTTCCCGTAGTACCTTAATGAAAAGAAAATTTCCCCCCATTGACCCTTTTTGAATACTCGAAATCCAGGACTGCCCCCTCCCCCACCAGCCACAGGACAAAGGGTTATCAGAGTGAAATGAATGCTCTTGAAAAAGAATGTTCTTGCTCTCGCTAATTCGCATGCTGTAGAAGCTTTTCTCTGTTACTTCTTGAAACGGGTCTTTCTACAACAATAGAACTGTCCTAACGGTGTTCTAACACTATGAATACATAGTGTTAGTAGTACCTTAAGATACATGTACGACGTTTTCTCCCCTTACATCTCGAGAGTCCCTGATATGGAAACTGTCACTTACCTTGAGAAAACAGACACCTCCATGCGGAAAAGAAAATGGGGATGGGGAGAGAAGAGGGTGCATGAATTTGAAAGTCACTACATCCTGTACGTATCTTGATTCAAAAGGTTCCCATCGATCATGGAGAAGACAATAGACGGCGACGGGAGGAGGGGCAAAACCATTGAGGGATACCGTTTCCTTTCCAAGGGTCTCGCCCAGACCTCGAGAGAACAGGATGTCGCTCTCTGTGACGTCGTCATCAACGTCCAAGACGAGTCCTTCCACGGAAGCCGCTTCGTGCTCGCATCCGCATCCCCGGTCTTGAAGCGCATGTTCCTCACCCAAATGAAGGAGTCCCAAAATCGGATCGTCGAGGTGAAAGGCGTCTCCAAGAAAGGATTCCAGGTGATCTGGGATTTCATCCACGAGGAAAGATACGGAACGGATGAGGAAGACGTCGCCCTGGCCGTCCTCAAGGATTCACACTTTCTTCAGATCGACTTCCTCTATCGCGAATACGCCGAAAAATTGAAGGGAATGCTGAAACTCGAGAATGCCTTCAACTTCCTTTCCATTGCCGAGCACCTCGATATGGAAACATTGGAGGAAGCAGCCTTAGACTTCATTGCAGATCACATGAACGAAGTGATCCATACCCAGGAATTCCTCTCTTTCCCAACAGAAACTGTAAAGTTGCTTCTGGGCAGAGACGACCTGGACGTTCCCTCCGAAGTGGAGGTCTACGAGGGAATGCAGAAATGGTTGAACCACGATCCCTCGAGAAGATCAGAATTAGCCCAACTTCTGGGTCAAGTGAGACTCCCTTTGCTGCCCTTGATATATCTTGAAGAAAACATCATAGCCGATCCGGGAATCGTCAGCAGTAAGCACTGCCTAAACCTCGTGATGAAGGCAACAAATTTCCACCTTCGGAAAATGCGTGACCCTGTCCACGTAGAGAAAAAGAAGCCCCGAGGCTTCTTCTACAATGACAACACATTCTGGTGTTTGGGGAAAGAGAATAACGCGCAGCAGTTTTTCTCACTGAGGCCAAGGGACTGGTCTCTTTGCAGCGTCACCGTAAATCCCAGGCCAGAGCACGATCTCTTTTCCAGAGAATTTGCTGCTGTGGATAGAAGGCTCTTCGTGTTTTCAGATGGACAGATGGGAATTTATGAGCTAGACCTGGCCGCCTGGACGATTGCCCCCAGTCCGCCCCAGTCCACCTTCAAATCATCCACCGTCGGACCCAATTCGATATATTTTGGAAACTTTCAGTTCGATTTTGGCTCGTGGAAATGGATTCCGTTACCTGCATTGCCAGTAAGCATAAATGATCCCTCTTCGGTGTTCTTGAATTCCTGCCTCCACGTCGTCGGAGGAGATGGAAATATCCACCGTCGGCTGGACACTCGCACTAACGAATGGGCATACCTCACCTGCTGCCCAGTCGCTGGAAACCGTCCCGCGGTCACCGTTCATAACGGTGAAATTCATTGCTCAGGCGGTCAGTGTATTGAGAGGTCAGTGTCAGTGGTCAGAGGTCAGTGTATTGAGACAAATCGTAAGGAGAGCGTCACCAAATCTAGCGTATACATGTACGTTGCGAGGATGGACAAATGGCTTTCTCTATCTTCAATGATGCAGAGTCGGTGGAAGCATGGCCTCATTTCGTTTGAGGAAAATCTTTATGCCGTCGGTGGCCAACGGACCCCTTCCATCGAAATGTTCGACGGGAAAGAATGGAACATAAAGAAGAACCTGGATTTGGAAACGTGTGAGAGAGCTTGCTTGATGAAATCGACTTCTCTGTGAATTCCTTGATGGCGTGCACAAACGAAAATGAATTTAATATTGAGAATCCTATTGATGCTCTGTGTAGATTGCGAATTGAATATGTTTGGAAACGTACTCTTTGTTGGGGTTGGAAAAGGTCATTCATTCATGTATTATATTGCATCTGGGCTAAACAAATGGTGAGCAACATTCGACTTCTTTGTGACAACCGTTAATCAGGATTATGCGAAACGAAACGCATTCCTCAGAAAAAGGAAAACATTTAAACGCAAACTGATTCCCAGAGTTCCTTGTCTTCTGTTTTCAAGTATTGGAGTTACGCTAATAAGTACTGACTAGCCGACCCGTGGAAAACTTCCACGAACTCTTGGGCAAGAACTCCCTGAATCATTCGCGGCCCTAAAAGTCAGTGGCCCTCTCATCGCTACAGGCAGCAAATCCTCTTTCCTAGTATTTACACGTCCCCACGTATAACCGTTGGAGTCCCCTTTTCATCCCGCTGATGGAAGGGCGATTTCCTCGCCGGGGTGAGATCTTCGCCCTAACATTTATCGGAATCCCAACCCCTTTATTGATCGGCACTTTTTCCTATCGATCACAACCCTGCCCGCAACTTCCGTAAAGTCCATCTCCATCACTTTTCCTGCAAGCCTATGAGTAAAATATACGGGTATGGAAACGGGATGGTCACGACACGACCGGCGACAGCTTTGCGATCTAAGGATAAACCTTTCTGTTCTATCCCACCTTGATGGGATCCCGCCGCTTTCACACTCGGGAGTTACTCTCCGCGCGGAAGAACACGGATTCCAAGTGTTGTACGGGGGTTTCCCGCGTGAAAGTTCTTATGGAGGCGTTAACATTCCTCAGTTGGGGGGGGTTTGCGCAAGGTGTACAATGACTCTCTCTCCCATTCTCAAGAACAGATTCGACAGTCGCAAAGGCCGGATAGAACATGCGAGCTCGAGAGCGTGAGCCGGGCACTCCAACCCGCGGGAAGTCTTTCAAAAACTGTTTCTCGGGAATTCCCGTGTCCTAAAATTCAGCGGCCCTCTCAACGATACAAGCAGCAGCCCCTCTAACCCGTTCTCAGGAATGACCTGTGGAAGACTTCCACGAACTTCGGGTCGGTCTAGGCCAGGGGTGTCAAACTGTCGGCCTGTAACTTGATTTCGTCCGGCCTGCAAAGTCCTCTTCAACAGTTGCTTTTTGGAAAAGTATAGACTTTTTCAACCTCTTAGCAATTGAAACATTTGTGTAAGATTTGCTAATGTGGACCCAACCACTCCTGAAGGGATCCATCCGGCCGCCAGCTTAACCAAGTTGGACATTTCTAGCCTAGGCTAAGCGTGGAACGTAGAGTCGCCAATCACCAAAAAGGAATTGTGAGGCCTGGGGCAATAATGACGTAAGGGCCCCTTTTCCCCTCTTCCCGCTTCAAACACATACGAGTTAACTGCACAAGTGGCGCATAAAACAATCGCCAATGTACGAATGCGGCACTCCAATTCAAACAATGGAACACATCATCAACGAATGCCCATTGTACTCATTTCCCGGAATCGTCAAGGAGATACACAAAGCATCACCAAAACTCTTGACTGGATTTCAACGATCAACATCAATTCCTAATAGTCGCTATTCCCATACGAAAGAAGTGAACTCTTACTGTACATTGCTAACGAACCCTACGCCACTATATAATAATACGTACAGTATATCATCCAGTGTGGGGGCCCCCAAGCAAGAGACACAGCATAATGCCCCTTATGCCCCCCCCCCCGCCTCTCTCTACGGTCCTGAACATAAGCGAGAATCCACGAGTTCAGTCAGCACTTCCACGCGGCAGCCGCCCTCTCTCCCGTTCTCGAGGACGAATCCAACAGTTGCGAAGACTCGAAAGAAACTGTTCGCTCAAGAGCGAGACGGAGACCCCAACCCGTGGAAGACATCCACCAACTCTGGGTCGGCAATAGCTTTAGCGTGTGGCATTTTCGGATATTCACGAGTTCAGTCGGCAGCCCTATCAATGCTCTACGCAGCAGCCGCTCGGACATTGTACGTCTTGAACAACCCCCCCCCTTTCCCAAGGGGGTATTCACGCCTACAATACTCACTTTTAATGAGTGGCACTCATAACCAATATCGATCGCGACCTTGCGCGTATCGCCCATAAAGTCCATCTCCACCAATACTCATGAAGGCCGCCCTGTGAGTGAAAAACAAGGATAGAGAAACGGGAAACTACGCGGCCGACGTCGTCTTTCCGATCCAAGAGTAAGCACTCCTGTTCCATACAGGTGGGATCCCTCCGTTTTCACCTTCGGGAATCACTCTCCTTGTGAGAGTGCCGATATAATATGAGGACGGGGGTTCCGATTGATAAAGGGGTCGGGATCCCGATAAATATATGGGTTGAGATCTAATCCCGGCGAGGAAGTCATCCTTCCTCCAGAGATGAAAGGAACTCCAAGTGTAATACGTGGAACTTTTTACACGTCCCTGCAGAATAGTCCGTATCGGATGTGTGAACACCCCCTAAGAAGGTAGGGGGGGGGAGGGCGGGGGTGTGCGTAGAATGCCTTTCTCTCATGCTATAGTGTTTTAAGGATGGCGTGGGTCGGGCCAACCGAATGGTTTTGGTTCGGTGGTGTAGTGGTGGCAAGCTTAACCGGCAATCAGGAGGCCCCAGTTTCGATTCTCGTTTCTCGTCCGAGCAACCCTTCTACGATATGCGATCGAAGATTCTTTTGTGCCACCCATCCCTGTATGACTGCCCGATTTTGATTTTTTTTTACCTTTTATTCCGAACGGAAGCATTTAGCTGAGACTACCCGTAAACGACATTGGCTCCACCAGCTAGAAGGCAACCTTACTCTATTACTGGCGTTACTGATGTGTAGAACAAGAATGAAGAGTGTGGGAGAGCGTAAATCCCAAGCAACAGGAAACCAATGAAGTGGTGCCGTGTGCTATCCAACGTTGGCCCAGTCGTATCGTTGGGGACGTCTCGGACGGAAAAGGAAAAACATCGCTTCGGAGACGTGAATCGTGGAAGTACGGAGGCATCCGCTCCTGTACGAGACAAGATGAAAAGAACACATCAGGACAAAGAAATAAATCAGTCGGAAAATTTCGGGAAAAGTTTGGATGTTTGGGGTGAGTCCAGGCAGCTCCTCCTAAATACCTAATTCTTATCGTTCCGTCCAAATCCGCCAAAACTAGGCACCTTTCCTAGTTTGAAACATCGATTTTTGCGGATACAATGTATTTTTTTTCCGGTGGGCTTACATTAACAGACCCAGTTTTCATTTTATATCCTTCCAGACGATATTTTCCTATCTTTACTGCTAGAGAAACGATCGCTCGGTATAAATTCCCTTATGTTTGGCCAAAGTCACGGCGGAAGTCGGAAATTTCCGCTCTCAAGCTCAACGAACTTCCGCCATTTCCTTTCCGCATCTTTTCCCGCTCTGTATAAATCCACTTTCAAAAGAAGAAAGCAATGGTGATGAGGCTCACGATGATGGAGAAGAATAAAGTAATCGATTCACAGAAGCTACACTAGTTTCACTTCCTCGTTTCATTTGAACATGGTTATAATTAAGAAATGGCAGCTTCAAGCACTTTCTTGACTGACCTGCGTAGCAAATTCGTTGGACATAAATGGACACTGGAATTTTGGCCTGGTTTTGGCAGCTGCCTTTCGACCTGCTGTGCATTGGAAGGAAACTTCATTGCTTATGCTTTATTCGAAATTTTCCTAAATACTTTTTCTTCCAGTGTCATTTCCATGTTCAATGCAGCCGCTCAGGGAAACTCCCTTCAGCTTTGTGTTTCGTGGGAATTTGCAACCCATCTTCTTACAAGGGCATCCTTCCTAACGTTTGTACTCAACGCTTTCCCCGATTGTTCGCTTCAGTGATTCTGACTCGCTTAAAATAAACTTTAATATCAATTAATTTGAATCAAAAAAGGCCAGACAACCCAGAGGGACTGTTCGCGATCACGACGCTTGTAATAACAAAATCCATTTCAAATTTTTTTAATCTTCAATCTTCTTTTACTTTGTACATTTTTTACGAACATATTTCGATTCGACTAGTCGACATGAAAGATTTTAATCTGACAGGACGGAAAAGGAAGACCAGCGGAGAAAAAGACTCAGCCAAGTCATCGAAAACAGGCCCATCCCCGAAAACCCCCAAAAAAGACGGAGGAGAGAGACCCGACCCGGCACGGAACCGGCAGCAATTTTTCTTCCTGGTTCGACTTCGATTTTCACTTCACTTCACTTTCTATTTTAAACGTAATTTTTAACTGGCATCCCTCGATCGATTTATCAATTCCAGCATGGGACCCACAGGCGCTCTAAGGCGTACCTGCCCAGCATTGAAATACACGACACAACCGTGGTCATGCCAAAGAAATACTGGTGAAATTGACTTAATCACTGAGAAAATGTCGTCTGCAGCTAGTAGAATAGGCATGATCAAGCTTCCGATGTTGTCGATGCTGCCGATGTCTTCATTGAGGAGTTCTTTGGCTCATGTGCAAAGATCAAAATCCGAGAAAAGCAGCAAGCTCTCATAGTTAATTTTGCAACTGATCTGAATCCAGTTCTCAGTGATATGGTATCTTAGGCTTCCATTTAAGCTTTGGGTATGAAGTGGTTTTTTTTTCCATATTGTCAAAATAAACAAGATGGACAAGCCCAGTCCAGTAGTGGGCCTTTTTTCGTTTTAGGAGACCCGCATTTTGGCACCTAATTGAAGAAAATGGCAACTCTTTCCGGTCATCGGCCATCAAAAACATTTTTCGGTTTCGTTTGAAAATTACCCTTGATGCTCATGAAATGATGACGGAAGGATGGAGGGTTGTGCGTGCTTTGAACCATCCGCCACGAAGCCTGGGAGGGAACTGGGAGGGGGTGTTTGTTGTAGAGCCCCTAGAGAGACAGAGCCTGGCCAACTCCAGTCCCTATTTTTAAGGAATCTGATTGGCTGCCGCGCCTGGGCGCCATTACTTAACTCAAATTATTAATTAACTCAAATGCCTTAACGTCTAGTGCCAGATCGTCATTCGTCGCGAAAACTAAATCCAATAAAGCCTCCTCGCGAGTCGGTTCTTCCCCGTACGGAACGAGAAGAGCATGCATTGAGAAATTCCCTTTCCCCCCCTCGCGGCACCGACCAATCTATGTTAGGCATGTTAAAATCTCTGAAGAGCAATACCTGCTTCGAGATCTCGCTGATCCAACGCATCAGTGCAAAATAAGCTGTTTCGTCCTCGCGAGAAGAGTTTGGGGGCCTATAGGAAATTCCTAGCACGATCTTCCCAGTTGCCCCACCAATCTCGCACCATAAGTGTTCGAATACGCCACAATTAGCCGAGGTGAGATCTTCTCTGACGCGAACGCCCAGTACAGTTTTTTTTAGCTTACATGACCCCCCCCCCCCCCCCCCCATGATCAATGATTGTTAGCACACCATTTTTAGCACAGACTTTTTGCTTAGTTTTTCGTACTTATTTTATATGGAAAAAAAAAACCACTTCATACCCAAAGCTTAAATGGAAGCCTATCCCGCCGCAAGATGTGGTACTCTTTTACCTCGAATTCCTTATCCGAAATGTGAGAACCAACCCCCAAGTCTCGGTTATTCCGATGACATCAAAACCGTTGTCCAGTCCCCTCCCCCTGAGCTCGTCCATTTTATTACGTAAGGTGCATGCATTCGCGTAGAAACACTTCACTCCTCCGTGCCTTTCCTGCAGACCAGTACTACAACCCTAAAAAAGTCCATTTCCTTCATGATAGCCGATCCGACTGCTCCAGCTCCCTCCTTCGAGAAATGTGCTCCGTCCCTAGCCAGATATATCAGATGAAGCATGATAGGTTTCGGAAAGAGTAAAAATGCATCAACTTCGGGATCAAAAATGGTCGAATAAATCCTTTTGTAAAGCCGAGGCCGACCAGGTCCGAATCATTTTCCCTTTCCTCTATCTGAAATCGACCGGAATTCATAACTTCGACTGGGGGAACAAAGACCAGCTGGAAAAATCCTCAATTTCCGGTATCTGGGCTTGCCAACAGGGACAATTTACGAACCAAATCAGAGCCTCAAAAGCCGGGATTCCTGGTCACCCGAGCATATTGTTATCTGTGACTCCAATTTTTTCACTTCGTAATAAATGTCTGTTTCACATGTCCTCTTGAATCAAGGAGACTCGAGGTTAATGACCTCGACTCCAAAGAGCTCGCCGTAGCCACTTCCATCATGACTATTCACTCTGACGGACATGATATTAAAATTGCAGGGAGTCTGACCATGCATTTAATAGTATCCGCGCTTGTCATGGCAGCTTCTCCTCTGGTCCCGGTGAGGGCTTTTAGTCCCTAATCTTGTCTCTTTGCGCCTCCCCGTCTCTCTTCTATTTATTACGTTTCTGCTCCTGTCATGTCTTCTCACTGTCGTGAAGTAACGCATTTCTCTGCAGTTTTGTCGCTTTTGAACCCCTTGGACACAAACGTTCTCTACCTTCAGTCGCCGCTTTCGCTCGTATTTACGCTTCATGGACTTCTACAGTGTTTCACAGGTGAATTCGTTCCGCCTTATACATGGGCCCCGTAGGCCTAAAGTTATTGCTACGGTGGGACATGTAACCCTTTCGTCCATGGATGCACCACAGGAATAACATTTCACAATGTAAAACGTTGCGCTAATTCATTCGCAAATGTTGTAGAACAAAATATTCTTGCTAAAATGGTCCTAATGCTAGATAAACCCTGACCTCGTGCTATTCCATGTCTTGCCTTGACAACTTTAAATGTTTTTGCATATCACCTGCAACCATTTTGATTATTATTCTTGAGCTCTATATGCTCTTCCCACCGTGTTCACCCAACCTCTATCTGATTCAGACACTCCATTCTTCACCCAATATCATAAGAAGTAATGTGAAAAGCAAATTTCAAAAGGCTTTCCTTTCTTCGAACCCCCTCCATTCTCTACAGGACTCACACGTGGGCCTAGGTCTAACAGACAGACTGCCTTCAGGTCATGCCAAGGCCTACCATTTTTATTTCAAAAGAAATTCAATTCTCGACTTACGGGGCCGATAAGGATGAATCCTGGTCTTCGAGACATCTCGTTGAGGACGTGTAACGTTAGGCCTATGTTATCACGGGCCAATTCATACTTTCACGACACATTTCAGAGGGGGCATGTAACTTTAGACCAATTAGAGGTCTACTTAGAGTTTCATGAACCTTTGCAGGGCGGACGTAGAACGTTAGGCCTATCTGGAGTTCCACGAACCATCTCGACTAGGTCTGAGGAGGGAATGCCTCCAGGGAGCATGCTAACTGTGGTACGCGCCATCCTGTTAATTCAGGGATGTCCGAATAAGATATATTCATATCTGGCCACATCAATTGGCTACTGCTAACTACCGTTTCATTCTCAGCGCATTTACATGAATTCAGCACAAAAATCTCAAATATATTTTTTTTTTAAAACAGAAGATCCAGACACTGATACGCAGGCCGAATTGGTCATGAATATAACATAATTTCGGCACGATATTCGACAACGCTGGGGGAAGGGACGGGAGCCATCGCGCTAAGCCTAAATGAAACACGCAACTAATTTCTTTTTTTTTTAAGGCGAAATGGTGCACTGCAAGCAACAAAAAGGCCCCATTTTATCATCTACAAGTCAATATCTTTCTTACGGTTGGTCTCTTTTGAGAAGAAAAGGAGAAGGAAAAAAAAAACGAAATTCGCATCAGAAAGGGAGATTCAGTGTTCTCCACATCCCCGCAGAGATGGAGCTTCAAATTTGCCGCAGCGATTCTGTGTAGAAAGAGGAAGAAACAAACTTAATTTTGTTCATCCATGTGCACGCTGAGAGAAATACGAGGAAGATGGGGTTGAATAAAGGTAATAGGTGCCACCAAATCCTATTGATTATGAATCACTATTTCGGAACCTTTCTCACTCTTGGCTGCTGAGCTCTGGAAAAGATTAAGCACACATTTATACAGAACATTGGTCTGGAGGAGAAACAGATGGCAAGAGCCTAATGGGGAATGGAATCATATTGTGGGGCACAAGGTCTTATGTTTCAGTTCGCGCAGGATAAATGCATTTTCCACCCGGCATATTTCATGGCTGCCACTTCTCGTTTTTTCTTGAGGTCCATAAACTCGAGAAGATTTTACGCGAATGAATACCAAGGAAGATCAAATTCCCTGGTATTCATTCGCGTAAAATCTCTCGAGTGAAGAATCTCTGTCTCCATTGACCATTTTCGCCGCATGGTGACGCTGTTCATTCCCGCCTGTCGTCAAGGCCACCCAGGCCATCATCTGCCTCGCTTCCGACTGAAGACACAGCATTTGTGAGAATCCACATATCTTCCTCGTTAATTAATATGCCACAGAGGGTCTTAATCTTCATGTAAATCTTAATCAATACGCTTTGGCAGCGCCTATTACCTTTCTTCAGCCCCATCCCGTAGCAAAATTCAACCTCCTCGTATTCCTCGCTGAGAGCATCAACAGGAACGAAAATTTGGCATACTTCTACCTCTCTCACCACTGAATCGTTCCAGCAAATTTGAAGCTCCATCTCCCCGGGATTGTGGAGAGCACTGAATCTCGTTTTTGGAGAATGTGAATTTCATTCCGTTTTTTTTGTTTTCCTCTCCCCCCTCTCCTGGGTAGCCACTCCTAGGGGGGTTTCGAAGGAAAGAGACCAGCCATAAGAAAGATATTGACTTGTAGATGACGAAAAGGGACTTTTTTGCTTTTTGCGATGCTCCATTTCACCATTAAAATATGAAATTAGCTGTCGTTCAATTAAGCTTAGAGTGCTTGCTCTGGTACCGTCCCCCAGTGTTTGCCGGATACCGTGCCGAAATTTCGCCAGATTCAAGACTGTTTCGACCTTCGTATTGGCATCTGGATCTTCTGTTTTTAATGTATGAGACATTTTTGTGCCGAGTTTATGAGTTGAGTTGATAATGGGGCGGTGGTTAGCAGTTAGTTATTGGTGAGATATGCAGATATCTCATTTGAACATCCCTGAATTAACAGGATTGCGCGTACCAGAGACATGGAAAATATACCTAGACAGTCCAGGCCAATGGAGAACGCCAGGCAGCCTCACGCCGATTAGAAGGGTCAGCCGCCATCGCTCAAGGCGTCAAATCAACCAATAAACGTATAGCTTTTCAATTCATGACGTCACACAACACTGAGTTTTGACGCACGCAACGAAGACCCTGTAGGCCTAGGCCTAGGCCTATCTGGTCTTCAGTGACGAAGTATGGTTTAAAAAAAGTTTATTCATGCTACTTATTCCGTTTTTATATTCATTGCACTTAATAATGAGAGTGTGCATCATCAGTTTCCCATGCAGTCAGGCTCGGGGTCGACATTAGGCTTAGGAAATTCCGGCACACCTAAGGTTAGACTCCGTAAATGGGTCAATAGTTGTCAAGCCCGATTCGTCATTGTAAGACGTGAAACCCGACCCAGTCAGTGGTCTTTTATTGCATGCGAATCCTGAAGTCATTGACCATGACCACTGTGCCCCTCAGTGAATCGCATGCCTCATCCTCACCTTGACGCCATCAGTAATGGCCGCCAGCCCTTCAAATCGGCGTGAGATCTTCGACTCCCATGTCCAGTCTAGGTATACAGTGCTTATCGAATGAATTCACCCCCCCCCCCCCAACCTCTGGAGTAGGGGAGGGCGCTGATAGTGGTGCAACACGAGTGACATCTGTTTTTCATCCAAGGAACTGTCAATGACAAGATGTTACCAGCGTTCGCGATCCTAACCAGTCCCGCTAATCCAGAACGCGAATAACATGGAGCTCCCCATAAAACCTAATTCACCTGTACGATTCATGGGAGAGACACAATGAGCAGGAATAGTGTCAATTAGCCAAGTTCGAATAAGTAAGTTTCGAGGAAAGTCAAACACTGCGATTAAGATGAGATCTTGTCGTCAACACAACCTCGAAATTTAACAGTATCCTAGAGAGAATCGCATATCCTTGAATTGTGCTCTAGGAAGATACATTTTATTTTATATCAAGCAACTTGTATTTAATTTATTGTCAAATGACACACAGAAATGTTCACTATTTCCAATCATTCCAAAATTGTGAAATCGAGAATGCGAAATCTGAATGCGCTATTGTTCAATATATAGCGCTTGACCGAATGGCAGTATTACAGCTTAGCCACTGGCGCAGAATTTAGGATGGGCAGCTTTCGTAGACAAGCATCAAAGAAATACTTTGAGTGTGACACAGCAGATTTGCATATCTTGGAGTCGATGAGTTCAATACTCTCGCATATGGTACGAACGAGCTGATCCGTTGTGCTTGGCTTCATGTTCCCGATGGAGTGCTGCGGGAAAAAGAATCATGAAGCTCATTGCTCAAAAGCTATCCCCATTTCCTTTTCTTCGACTATTGAGCGCGATTGACTAAAAGGAACAGAGTATAGATACCTTGATGAGGTGGAAAATTTCCTCGATGGGATTTAGAAAAGGGGAATAGGGAGGAGTCAAGAATGAGGAATGGCCGGAGCTTTCGATTCCATCCCTGACTTGCCCATGGGCATGGAATTGCACATTGTCCATTATTATTACACTTGGTTCCTCCTGTTCTTTCAACAGTGTGTCCAAGAAATTAAAAAATGTTCCCAAATGTACCGATTTCAAGGACACAGACTTATGGACGATCCCTTCTTCCTCCATGGCCATGATTAGGGTAATATTCCGGCCCTTGGAGTCGGGCACGGAGACGGTAGCCCTCCTGAAGAATCAGCATTGAAAGTTAATCCTTTCTGACTAAACACTGTAACTTTTCAGAGAATGTGATCACGTGGACAGGTCATGATTATAGAGTCAGTATTGGTTATGGAAAACTTAAGTACAAAGGTGCCTTACTTTCCTACAATATTTCTGTCGAATATGCAGATTGTGAGGAGATTCATCCACGTAAATGAACCTTGGATGGTCCGCAGTTTCTGCCATGAGGAATTCGAGGACATAGGCGAACCTGTTCAGAAGATGTCAAAATGCGGTTAAAAGAAGGTATGTCATCAATTAAAAAAAAAGGTTTACCTCATAGTTTTACCTCCTCTCAATAACTTTGGGTTTATTTCTCCCAGCAGGAATTTTGTCCAGAACCTTGTAGGTGACTTTATGCTTCCTCAGGATTTCGGAAATGGCTGATATAGATACTGAATCCACATCATGAAAATCCCCAGTCTTGTCAGCATTGACCATTTCCTGCAGGTCCTGTTCAGGAAACGATCAATGGAATTTATTGGAGCTGTCAGGTTTTCACCAGAGATTAATACATTTCATAATCCTAACTTTCTCTCATCCCAGAAATAAAGACAACTGCTGGCGAAAAAAGTGGAAAGGTCTAAAAGCCTACCCTCAGGAGCAAATGGTTTTGATGACAGACGGCTTCCACTAGTGCCATCTGTTGCTCATCTGAAAGCTTCGGCTTCCGATGCCCCCTGTTTTTCTCCTTCTTCCAAACTCCAGTTTTCTTATATTTCTGACAAATCGACTTAACTGAGTTACAGTTCAAGTCCAGCTCCTTTGAGATAATCCGGTAGGATTTCCTTTCCTCAAAGTGTTTTCTGATTACTCTCTCGCTCAAATTGTCATCGATGCGCAAATAAGCTGAGTTTCGCGACATGACTTCGTGAGAGGCTGACGGAAGACTGAGAAAGGATGATATATGCCTCCCCTGCCCGTAGCGCTCGAAACGGCAGAGGATGCAGGAGACAGCGACGTGAATGACATCTGCATCGACAAGTAAGTACCAAGTAGTTACGCGATCTGCCCATCCTATATAAGAAAACATGGCGAGCCATAGGAGTCCATAGTGAAAGGGGGGTGAATTCATTCGATAAGCACTGTATTTACCATGTCTCTGGCGCGTAGCATGGATTGCATTCTTCTTGAAGGCATTCTCTCCTCGGGCCTATTCGAGATGGTTCGAGGAACTCCAGATAGGCCTAACGTTCCACGTCCCACTGAAATGGTTCATGAAACGCGAAACAGGCCTCGAATCGGTATAATGTTACATGTCCTCTCTGAAATGGTTCGTGAACGTATGAATAGGCCTGGGATTTGCCTAAAGTTACACGTCCTCTACGAGATGTCTCGAAGACCATGGATTCACCCTCATTGGGCTAATTGGCGCCGTAAGTTGAGAATTCAGATTCTTTTGAAAATAAAAAGGTAGGCCTTGGTGTGACCTGAAGGCAGTCTGTTGGTTAGGCCTAGGCCTAACGTTAATGAGTCCCGTAGAGAGCCGAGCGGAGGGGGAGGGGGAGGGGGAGGGGGAGGGGGGGTTGAAGAAAGAAAATCCATTGTAAATTGGGTTTCACATTGCTACATGAACCATATGGTTCGGTTTTGAGTCCATAAATAACAAGCATTTCGAAAACGATGACGACGACAAAAAACGTTGTGACTGTTGTTCGGATCACCTCTGCACCCAGCCCGAGGAGGCGAAACTTCATGGAGAAACTTTAGATTCCACGAAGAACTCGGAAGTATCGGGGAACACAGCAGCGCTTCAAAGATAGTCGCGTTCGCCTTCCGTCAGCTTCAAGCTTCGCAGACTTATGAAATCGATCGTTTCGGTTTCAAACAGGGCTCCTTGCCGAGAGACAGCTGCTCGAGTTACAATTCCAATATCATTTTGTTATTCAAATTTGATTTTTTTTTTCCGTCCTGCAGTAAAGATATTATAGGGGAGAAAAACGAGGCTTCATAATCCTGTAATTCATGATTTAAGCAATACAGGGCAATTGCACAAGGCATCGCGACCACAGGCCGTTTCAAGGCATGGATCCGAATGGAAAAAGGCATTATCGCCGCCTTATCGACATTCTGAATCAGAGCCGGCCCCTCCGCCGACACATGAAGAAAAGTCTCAGGTCTCGATCTCCCATTGATTCCATGCGCCGTGAGATAGAACTCGGCACTCGCTTCATTGATTGCCTGTTGCTTGGGGTTTACTTGCTCGCACACTCTTCATTCTTGTTCTACACATCAGTAACGCCATTAATAGAGTCACTGTTGGCTTCTAGCTGGTGGAACCAACGTCGTTTTAGGCTAGTCTCTGTGAAATGCATCCGTTCGGAACAAATGGAAAAATTGAAATCCATCAGAATCGGGCAGTCATAGAGGGATGGGTGGGACATGATCCTCGATTGCCTATCTCCGTAGGGTTGCTAAGACGACGTGTAAGGACTTGGTAGGAGAGGAACTCTTCTTCTTCTTCTTCAGTCTTCGTATGTATTCCCTACAGTCTTTCTATATATTCCCTATAGTACCCTCTCGTATCATCGTATCGGTGACAAGGGTTGGCCTTTCCGGTGATTTCCAGCACATCGATTGCCTATCGTTCCATCGACCATGGGTGACACGGTCGACGGCGACGGGAAGAGATAGAAAACCGAAGAGGGATACCGTTTCCTCAGCGAGTGCTTCGCACGAACATCGAGAGACTAGAGTTGCCTCCTTGACGTCATCATCGAGGTCCAAGACGACACCTACTACGGAAGCCGCTTCGTTCTCGCGTCCGCATCCCCCGTCATCAAGCGCATGTACCTCGCGCCGATGAAGGAATCCTAGGACGGGATCGTTCGACTGGAAGGGGTCTCGAAGGAGGGATTCCGAGTCCTTTGGGAATTTCTCTACGAGAACAGGTACCGAAGAAGAAGACGTCGCCCTGACCATTCTCAAGGATTCCCACTTTCTCCAGATCGACTGCCTCTGTCACGAACACGCCGAGAAATTGAAGATGCTGAGACACGACAATGTCTTCGACTACCTCGCCATCGCTAAACAATTCGATGTGGAAACACTGCCAGTTGAATTTTGTCTCATCGTTTCCATGAAATCTTTCGCACCCGGGAATTTCTCTTCCTGGAAACAGAAACTCTGAAGATGCTTCTGGACGGGGATGACCTTGAGGTCTCCTCCGAAGTGGAAGTCTACTAGGCGTTGATTAAAAAGTTAAATCACGAACCGCTTCGAAGAAACGAAGTTTCACGATTCTTGGACAAAATCAGACTCCCTTTATTACCCCTGAATTACCTTAAAGAAAAAGTGATCTGAGATCCCTGGGTCTACAATGATAATTACTGCCTCTTCCTCGCTATGGGCGCGAAAGACTTCCACGTCCCTGAACTGATGGATTCCGTATCCTTGGAGAAGACGCGGGCCCGAGGCACTGGCCTCTACCGACATCACGACAAGATCTGGTGTTTGGGGAGGAGGAACGAAGACTCGAACCAGATTTTTTCATTGAGTCCAAGGGACTGATCCCTTCACGTTCTCGCTCCTTACATCTCGTCTCCGCTCGACGAACTCTTCTTGATGGCTTTTGTGGCAGTGGATAGAAAGCTCTTCGTGACGGGCCATGACACCATGGACGTTTACGACCTGCAAACGGAATCCTGGGAAGTTCCGGCCCTTCCGTCCAACAAAGTGATATGGCCTTCATCGGCCGTCGGAGCCGATTCCATCTTCCTCATCGGTGGAGCATTTCATGGAGAGGTCACCGACGAGTTCTCCAAGTCAGTATACAGGTTCGATCTCGGATCCTGCAAGTGGCACTGCTCCCCCGACATGAACTACCTTCGCCACGCCGTCTCCGCCGTGTTCTAGGATTCCTGCCTCCACGTGATCGGGAAGCGACCCAACTGGGAGACGCACGAACGCCTGGACCCAGCTGGCCTCGTGACCAGGCGGCGGTTACACCGCCAGTCTCACCGTCCACCACGGCGCCATCCACCTCACCGACGGCGACCGAGACGACCTCGTCCACCCCCACGCATACGCGTAAGACGCTCGAAGCGACGCCTGGCGTCCTCTCCCCCCATGAACCAGAAACGAACCAAACACGGTATCGTCTCCTTCGACGAAAATCAGTACGCCATCGGCGGAGAGAAGTCTCCTTCCATCGAAGCGTACGACGTGAAAGAATGGATCTTTCTGAAGCAACTGGATTTGGAAACGTGCGAAAGGTCTTGCACGATGAATTGGATCGAACTGAAAATTTTTTTTTGGTGTTCTCAAACAACACAGAATGTTGATGCAACATTGCTCCGTCTTCTTCACTTTTGAGGATTTGGAAAGTTGTTGTGACACTTCTACGAATGTTATTCCAACATTTGCAATCAATATCGAAAGAATGTTGACACTTATGACATCGACAACGTAGCGACAATATTGTGACGGACAAGGATGGCATCGAGAGGCTCGACTGAATGGTTCGGTGGTGTAGTGGTAGCACACCTGACCGGCAATCAGGAGGCCCGGGTTCTATTCCCGGCCGTTCCTTGGGTTCTTTCGACCTCTCATNGGTTCGGTGGTGTAGTGGTAGCACACCTGACCGGCAATCAGGAGGCCCGGGTTCAATTCCCGGCCGTTCCTTGGGTTCTTTCGACCTCTCATGCCGTCCGACTCCCGAAGTTCCCCTCCGTAACAATATTGTTAAGTTATCGAGAATTGCCACTAGATGGAAGGATGGACCTCGCATTTCTCACAGTACACGGAAGTGTGCGACTCTCCCTTTCCCCGGAATCGTGCCCCCAGATGTGTTTATTACCTCGTCTCACGTCTCGTCTAGCCTCATGATAGAAATGAAAGAACACGGACACTTCATCATTCGTTGTCCCCATGTTCGAGACAAATTCATGGAGCCCAGACCAAAAACAAGCTCACAATCCCTAAGAGAACCCCTTCCGAGAAACTGACAAATCCATCCCGCGGGAAATTAAGAAGACGATTCTGCTGCTTGTCTCCTCATACTTGTCTGTACGATAAAAAAAAAAACAAATAAGCAAGATTGCATTCATTTTCATTACACTTTTCAGCACCTGATCACGACTGACTCTTCTCTTCCCGTACTACTTATCAATCGTCATCCGAAGTGCATTTTTCCTCATAGAAGAGTCCAATCGCACCGAGGAATATCGACCGCCACTCTGCTACACCCTATGGTAACTTCTATGGCAACACTATGGCAACTTTGTCCCATCTTCCTCCAGTGAGTGAGGATCAGGAGTGCTTCAAGTTCCTGGCTTAAATATCGAGTAACGCAAAAAAAAAACGCGTCCTGTTTGATGCTTTGTAAAACTCGCTGTGGATGATCTAGGTTCGTGATGTTTTTGTATCACATTGAAAATACCAGAAAATTTGTTTTCCGAAAGTTTAATCTACCTAGATACTTTGAATAAAAATCGGCAATCGTTCAAAGTGGAGTCATAAAATGTATTTTTTCCGTGCATTTGGTGGATGGAGTTTCGGCCCTGTTCCAATGATATCTCTCCCACGACACCATAAATGCATATTTTAATGCCAGTTCTCGTTATAGTATTCTGTGTGGTACCGCTTAAGATGCTACGTATACAATAGAAGTATATTCTACAACATACTACATGGACATGGCGTAAAAAAAAGCAGTCTCACAGGTGTCATTCGAAAGCTGGTGGCGATAACAATTGTGTTGAAAGTTCAAAAATGTCTACAATTTTAACGTCACCGTGCCTAATAGTATCGCACTGAATGCCTTCCTGTGTGCTCACAACCAACGACGAGAGCACGAGGGATCGTCGGCCACGGGTGTTGTTGCTATTGTAACTGCTGGCAATGATCATACGTCGTAGTTTGTAGCGTTGCCAGGCCAGTCGCCGGTTTAGGACAGCGCTTCGCATGAGTTTGCAGCATGGACTTAATGCTCCAGATTATCATTTTCATTTTTGGTTTTCTCAAAATCCCACGAAACAGATGGAGAAGCGAAAACTATTCTTCAGCGGGATCTACTGAACGTGAGAGAAGGAGAAAAGATCCAGCGCCACTATCAATGTGTGAGGATGAAAGTGAATCATGAGGAGCACAAAGTGCTGATTCGCAGGCTGCTTCCAGAAAAAATGAAACCGACGAAGAGAGAGCAGAAAGACATGCACGAAATGCAGATCCATATATGACTCTTCCCTCCTCCCTCCCCCTTCCCCTCTCCTCCCCCTTTCCTCTCCTTCTCCTCTTCCCCCCTCCCCCTTCCCCTTTCCTTCCCCTCTCCTCACCCTTTCCTTAGCTTTTTCTTCCCTCGAGCTTCCACACCTGAGCCTGAAGATTGCCTTGTCATCCTTCCCGGAAAATCCCGTTTTTTCTTCTTACGTGTCTCTCGACGAGGGAAACGCCACGATTCCGAGGAAGTCCACGCCCGGCCTCCAGTCTCGAACCGTCGCGTCAACGCGTACTTCAACTACGAGTGATTCGCCATGCACTGGGAACCGAAGATTTCCGTTCTGCACTGTCCTGAATCCCCTAAAATATTATCTCCTTTGCTCTTCTGCAAGTACCAGCTATCGGTGAGTCTTCCCCCGAAGTATCCAAGTGTTCTTGACTTCAGTCTAATGCGCAGAAAAAATTCCCATATAGGGCGAAAATTACGTCTCCAATTTTCCTCATTATGCAAATTTCACTTTTGCTAAAGAAGTTCATCATCTCTTTTCCTAGAAGGCATTAGTTAAAGAGGATATTACCTGGAAAAATGAAAGAATAACTAAATAACATAATTCTGATATATTATTCATACCACTCTCATGATGCTCAAAAATATGATGAAAATGCACATCTGGAGAGACTGATTTATACTACTGGAAGATATGCCAGCATGGGCATTCCATGCATACTGCTAACTTCAAATCAGCTCAGGTTTGAAGAGCAGATGTCAATTGTTCACGTTTGAATGATGTCTTTAAAGCAAAATCAATATATATGTACAGACTTCTCGTTTCAAAATACATTTTCAGAACATGTCACATCCGACACCGTCACAAAATAGGTTTATTTTCTGCTTCAGTTGTGTTCATCTCGGGGTGACTTACACTAATTCCAGGCGTTCATTCCATCTATAGAATGAAAATGAAACTAAATTATTAGGATCCGCTCGATGACAGATATGTCATGAACATTAGTGTAAGTGACGTAAACTTGAGGTTCACGAAATGCCACGTCCGACACTTTTCTTTGCACATATGTACACCTTTAACATAAGAGATAGTGCAAGACTGTGAATTATGGAATTTTCAGTCACCACCCAAAGCAAATAGGTACAGAATTCATCTGCTGATTTGTCAGCCATAATACAGTTAAATACATTTTGTATACCGAAAATATTACTCCGGATGTGACATCCGACACCTTCGACAGACCCTTAGAATATGGAAATTTCCGTGTCGTCCCAGGAGATTCTCCATCTTTGTCGGAGATTCCGTATTCATTTAATCATCATTTTCATGAATTTCAGTAGCAAGTAGTTAAAAATTTTTGCCAAAAGAGCAAGACGGAAGTCTGAAGCATTAGGGCCTTAGATTAAATGGTATTTCATGGGTACCAAAATAAATGGTACGCGGATGTGTTAATGGGGCATTCATTGCTCGAAGACGCCTTGGGACCCTCATTAATTACAAATATTTCATTGCGCTTCTCTCACTATAATTATGAATGTACGATAGGTTTTCCCGCAGAATTTCGGCATGAGTCTTTTCAAATTTGGCAGTGCAAAGGAATTCCTTTCTTTCGGTAACGAACAGGGTATGGAGAGAAGGAATGGAAAGAGTTAATGTTTCCACTCGAGATTGGGTTTCTGAGATGCCAACGGATGTTCCCATTCGAAGAAAATTAGCGCTGGACCATCATACTCCAGATACGATTCCTCACAACGGATGGATAGCCGGTATGGACACTGCTGCTTCGACTCATAGGTCCAATGTACGACGAGTCGTAGCTCAGTGGAAACAGGTGAGATGCATTCGAAAGAACAACATATGCGATTCACAACAGCGAATTGAAACGATGCAATTCTTAAGAGCAGCATGTCTTCTCTGGAGAAAAGAGCGAGAAGATAAGCTGCTCTTAAGAATCGCATCGCAGAGGCTTCTACTGCAGCCGACCGTTCAAGAACCTCAGCCTTGGTGTTCGTGGTTCGGGGAAAAAAAGTGACCAAGAGGTTCACGCCGACCGCGACGGCTGCGGTGACGACGACTGTCGCGGTGTCCGCGACTGCCGCGCCGTCGTGGTCACTGCAGCCGCCTCGGTAACCTGTGCCGTGAAAATCCGTCCAACCAGTTCGAAAATCTCATCAAGACCATGCTGCACCACGCGAAAGTCACCACACCATCTGGCACTGGGCAAGCAGTCCATCCCTGAGAGTTTCTCACCTCGCCGCAGGAAGCACGCTGAAAAAAGGTCACTGTCGCTTCGCGTTCAAGGTCCGTTCGGTATGTCAATAGTCAATCTGGCACACACTCCACACGAGACGGAACTCACAGGAGATTGTAAAAAAGAAAAGAAAGGGTAATTGGGAGTCTCTGATGACGGGAACCATCTTCCCTTTCTCAATCAAATACCCGAGAGTTCTGAATTCGATCGGCGTTGTCTCATCGTAATACCATTGGTGTCATTCGAAAGCTTGTAACCTATTAGTGATTATTGCATCGAACGCTCAAAATTCCTACCATTTTGACGTCACGGAGCCTCATTTCAGCGAGAACAGCCTCGTACCCAATGCCTTCCTGTGTGATCAAAACCAACGAAGAGAGTACGAGGTGTCGTCCGCCACGGATGTTGTTGCTATGGTAACTGCTGGCAATGATCACATGTCGTAGTTTGTCGCGTTACCAGGCACGTCGCCGGTTGAGGACAGTGCTTCGCATAAGATAGGAGCCTGGAGTTAGTGCTCTAGATTATTATTCTCAATTTTGGTGTTCTCAACATGCCAACAACAATAGGAGGGGAAGCCAAAGATATTCTGCAGCGGGATTAATCGAAATGCAGCCTCGCACCGGTCGTCTCATCTCGCACGTCGAGTCGTCTGCCTGCTGGGGATTCCTTTCAGGGGGCATAAGTTACCTCTGTAAAATAGTTAATATTTGATTTCCTCGGAGCGAAAGTAGCCTATTTGACTGTTTCCTTCGAAATGTATCTAGATGGGATAAATTCATTATGCGAATGTCTACATTCTCATTCTTGAGGAATTAATCCGGTTTCGAAACTTTGTAGTAAGAGAGAAAAAATTTGTGTCGTGCTCCAGACAATCGGCGAAAATGCATGTAATTAAAGTTTAACGTTGCACCAGCTATTCAGCTGGTGCAACGTTAAACTTTATGCAACGTTAAACAGTTTGCGATAGGACGAGATTCGAAACTTGAAAAGCTCCGGACGTCCAGATTTGTTGCGACATGATTGGAGCCGGGAAGCGGTGAGAAAATCGACCAGTAATTTGCGATTCTGTTCTCGGGTCCGAATAAACGCTGTTAAGAATTTCCACTCAATGAAAGATGCACAGGGAAAGAAAACGAAACAGGATTTTCGCATATCTGCCGCGAAAGATGCCGAAAATGTTTGTCTCATCCCAGGCAAACCAAATTTGCAACAATATGCGACTACAGTTTGGCAGGACCCGAAAAGTAGCTCTCAGGGTCTTATTTCCTTTCACGTTATGAATTAGGATCGATTAATGATATTGATGACGATTGGATGATTTTGGGGAGGCGGCTAGGGAGAGTAATTTACAAGTCCGAGTACACGATCGACGTCTGTTATGAGGAGATAGGGGGAAATCCGTTTATTTCTGGTACCTCCGAGGATATGATGCGTATTGGAAAGAGAGGAGGACAATCGCGATTCAACTCTCATGTCGGTCGCTAAAAAAAAAGTATGTGTGGTATGACCGCGACTCACTCGCGTCAGCACTGTTCTCTGCTGACTTCTAAAGAAAAAATCAGTTGCTTCTCCCATCCCCATCCTCTCAGCTTTTCCTCATGGGAGACCTTCACCGAAGGAAAAACTGCTTCGCCTTGCATCTTGCACTTCCTTGTCTCATTTCCATTATTGGTGCTCGAATGGGAGGCCGGAGGCGGTGGTTGAAGAAAGGGAATGCCGTTGAAAATTGGTTTTCACATTACATCATCCAATGATATACAAATCTGGTGTCATTTCCCTCATGTCTCTTCCTTCCCACCACCTCATCTTTCCCCACTTGGATAGAGTCAACTCATTTATTATTATTATTATTTATTATAAAGTTAGGAGCTAAATGCATGATGGGCCCCGCTGTCATGTGGTGGACCGACACATGACTCTCGCCCACCATGGTGAGATCCTCCCAACATGAGGAATGGCAGAGAGCAAGACCCTCATGAAGCTAATGACCTTAGCCCTGAGAAGGTGACTCATGGCTATGGGGGAGAAGTCAACCCGAGAAAGAGCTGCTTCTCCCCCAGGATCCCTCCCTTGAGGTTTTTTATCTTTAGGGGTTTAATTAAAGAGTAAGGAACCATGCGGCCTTATTAAGAAAGCAACCTGAATTTATTTAGGTTAGTATCAGTGTTTTGGGGCGCTTAGTACCCTTACGAAAATGTCTTATAGGATTCCTATATATTCCTAAAGGAATATATAGGAATCCTATAGGATCCTATATGCCCCATAGAGTTCAGTTTGGGACCTATTGAGTCACCTATTGAACCTATAGAGTTTCCTATAGAACCTGAAACTGGGTGGCATGGAGTTCCCTGAGTCTACATTTCAAAAGGAAAAAAATTTCGTTAAAACCCATCAGGGCACTTTTTTCAGCCCCATTTTCCTGAATTTTTTTCTTGATTCAAAGAAACAGAGACAGAAAATTTAAACTTCCCTCAGAAGTACCTATTTCCTGGCTGAGTACAGGAAAAATCCTAATTTTGAACTATGTCCCCTTAGCGTAGATTTTAGGAGGGAAGTATTTCAAAATGTATTTTCCACCGTTGCTAAAAGGGACACAAAAGAAGGTTTCAAGTTAAGCAACCATTGAATCATAGAAGTAGTGATTTTGATAAAATTCAAGACTTTCGCCCCCCTATGTGACTTACTTCAATGAGGAAGTAATTTAAATACGTGCTTCCCATTTCGCAAAAAATGAATTAATTAATTACTATCCAAGGCAATGGAGCGCCGAAGGCGCAACAATAACGAGTATATTTGCCCGAAGGGCACACAAACTCGCTAGTTAGATATATACAGTATATAGACGATCGTGACTGACTGACTGACGCTAATACTACCCATGTGAATTTCGTTCCGCTCCCCCATTCCTTCATGAGACATGAGACGAGGTAATAAACACATCTATGAGGCACGTTTCCAGGGAAAGGCAGAGTCGCACACTTCTATGTACTGTACGAAATGCAAGGTCCATCCTTCCATTTAGTAGCAAGGGGAACAAATTTGCCATTCTCGATAACTTAACACTATTGTCTCTACGTTGTCGATGTCTAATGTGTAAACATTCTTTCCACGTTGTTTGCAAATGTTGGAATATCATTCGTAGAAGAGTCACAACTTTCCAAATCCTCAAAAGTGAAAAAGTTGACAGATGCCAATAAGAAAGATGAAACAGTCTGGAATCAGCAATAATATCGGTTTTCTAGCAAGCACTAACGGAGCCTAACGGAACGACAACTAATTTCATTTGTTATAAAGTAAATTTCGATTAATGATAATCGGGTCGATAAATGATATTGATGACGATTGGATGATTCTGGAGGCGTCTAGGGAGTGTAATTTACATAATTCATATTAAAATAATTACGCTTCTTACACATTAGCGAAACACCAAGCCTAGACAGGCAAAGGAAAATGGGAACGCCGTCGTAACGTCACTAAGAGGAAGGGGGGGGGGGGTGAAATCTATATCATGGCCGAGATACCAAGTCCGAGTTCACGATCGACGCCTGTTAAAAGGAAATAGGGGAAAATTCCGTTTCTTTCTGATACCTGCGAGGATATGATGCGTTTTGGAAAGAGAGGAGGACATTCGCGATTCTACTGTCATGACTGTCGTAAAAAAAAAAAGTACGTGTGGTATGACTGCGACTCACTCGCGTCAGCAATGTTCTGTGCTGACTTCTAAAGAAAAAATCGGTTGCTTCGCCCATCCCTATCCTCTCAGCTTTTCCTCATGGGAGATCTTCACCGAAGGAAAGACTGCTTCGCCTTGCGTCTTGCACTTCCTTGTCTCATTTCCATTATTGGTGCTCGAATGGGAGGCCGGAGGCGGTGGTTGAAGAAAGGGAAAGCCGTTGAAAATTGGTTTTCACATTACATCATCCAATGATATACAAATCTGGTGTCATTTCCCTCATGTCTCTTCCTTCCCACCACCTCATCTTTCCCCTTTCCCCTCCTCCTCCCCTTTCGCCTTCACCCTCCCCTTCCCCCCTCACCTTCTCCCGTCCCTTCTTCTCTTCGTCCCCCTCCTCCCTTCCCCTCTGTTCTCCTCTACTCAAATTCAACCCCCAAAATTCGAATTGCACTAGGAATTCAGTTCAGATTAAAATAGGGAATTGGTTTCATTGCTCCCCAGATGACACATTCCGTATTTCATGACTCTTTGGGCCGTAGAGTAATAACAAGAGGAAGCTCATCTCCGAATCATCACACGCAACAACAGTTCTATTAATTCCTTTTGCTACAAGCGCACTTTGGGAGAAGAATTTTTTTTTTTCTCCTCAGGAGCTCTCCCGCTTGACCCTGAAGATTGGCTTTGTCATCTTTCCAGAAAAAATTTTTCCTTTTTTTCCTTGCTCGTCCCTATGGGTAGAGACGATTCCAGATTCCAGATAATCTTTGCCTCGGCATCGAGTCCCCAACGCGACGCGTGACGTATCTCTGTTTCGTTGGATCAAAATAAATTCTGGAAAATGGGACTGAAAAAAGTGCCCTGATGGGTTATAAAGGAAATTTTATTTCTTCTGAAATGTAGACTCGGGGAACTCCATGCCATCCAGTTTCAGCCTTATACGTTTCCCCTTTTTGCGGGCGGAAAAAATGCATTTTGAAATGCGACCTACCAAAAAGCTGTGCTCTGAGGAGACGTATAAAAAAGTTTAATTTTTCCTTTAACTCAACATCAAGTCAAAATGTATTTTCCACCGTTACGAAAAGGGACGCATGAAAAGATTTCAAATAAGGCACTCCAGAAATGACACCAGATTTGTATATCATTGGATGATGTAATGTGAAAACCAATTTTCAACGGCTTTCCCTTTCTTCAACCACCGCCTCCGGCCTCCCATTCGTAAATGATAGAAGTAATGATTTTGATAAAAATCAAGACTTTCGTGCTTGACAGTTCGCAAAGAATAAATGAATTAATCACTATCCAAGGTAAAGGAGCGCCAAAGACGCGACCATTGAGAGTTTGTTTGCCCTTTTCATATATTTATCTGCCATTTATATATATATATATCTTCTTTATATATATATCTTAATATCTTTCTTGCTTAGGTCTCGCCGTTTGTTTCGCCAGGAAGAGCTGCATCTCTGCAGCTCCCTCATTCCCGGGAAGAATGTTCAATCGTTCTCCTCCGCTTCTAGCAGCCTGGAATTTCTGTCCTGGTAGCGCCTATTACCTTTCTTGAACCCCTTCCTGCAGCAAAATTAAACCTCTTCGCATTCGTCTCCGAGAGCATCAACAGCAACAAAACTTGGCATACATCTTCCTCTCTCACACTACAGAATCGCTCCAGCAAATGTGAAGCTCCATCTCCTCGGGGCTGTGGAGAACGCTGAATCTCGTTTTAGGAAGATGTGAATTTCGTTCCGCTCCCCCCTTCCTTCCTGGTAGCCACTCCTGGGGGGGGGGGGGGGGCTTCGGAGGATAGAAACAAACGGCGAGACCTAAGCAAGAAAGATATTAAGATATATATATAAAGAAGATATATATATATATAAATCGGGGGGGGGGGGGGGGGGGGGGGGGGGTCTTCGGAGGATAGAAACAAACCATAAGGACGATACTGACTCGTAGATGATGAAAAGTGGAATTTTTTGCTGTTTGTGATGCTCCATTTAAAAAAAAATGAAATTAGTTGTCGTTCAATTAGGTTTAGAGATATTGCAAGAATGCCGAAATTATGGCAAATTTCAAACTGTACCATCTTTCGTATTGGCATCTCTCAACTTTTTCACTTTTGAGGATTTGGAAAGTTCTTGCGACTCTTTATGAATGATATTCCAACATTTGCAATCAATATCGAAAAAATGTTTACACTTTTGACATCGACAACGTAGCAAAAATATTGTTAAGTTATCGAGAATTCAGGGCCGGGAGAAGGTGAGGGGGGAAATGAGGGGGAGGGGAAAGGGGAATTATAAGCGGGGAAAGGGAGGGGGAGGGGAAAGGGGAAGGATGAGGCGGTGGGAAAGAATAGACATGAGGGAAATGACACCTGATTTGTATATCAGTGGATGAAGTATTGTGAAAACCAATTTTCAACGACTTTCCCTTTCTTCAACCTCCCCCGCCGGCCTCTATAAGGGACTCACAGATGTTAAGCCTATGCCTAACTAACAGACTCCCGTCAGGTCAGAAACCTTCTGCAGAACCATTCATTAGCATTTGGGGAATCGGGAGACACAGCGGCAGGATGAACGCGACCTCGATTATATCATGAGAACTTTATATTTATTTTACACACTGCTATATGGAAGGCCTCATCGTGCATGCGTAGGCATCCAAGGACTTTACATGGATAGAACAGTTTCCAAATATATTCTAAATACAGTATTTTTCCCGTATAGTTAATGTTAGTGTCATAAACATTGCCAACCTAGCACCATATATGGGGGTCTGTTTATGAACCGAATGGATAGTTCAAAGTTCATCGAAAATGGCCTAAACATGATACGGACTGACCTGTTTCCAAACATGGCTACAATCAGTACCATTTCCAATACCATTAAATCGAAGACCATAATGCTTCAGACTTCGGTCTTGCTCTTTCCGCAAAATTGTTTAACTACTTACAGCTGAAATTCATGAAAATGATTAAATGAAAATGACTAACGAAAATGAAATGACGTTTTAGGTAGGCCAGGAGACAGCAAAGTCGGGCCCTCGATACGATGGCTGGGTAGGCGGATGGGCTACGGAATCTCCGACAAAGATGGAGAATCTCCTGGGACGACACGAAAAATTACAAGGGTCTGTCGAAGGTGTCGCATGAGATATCCGGAGTAATATTTGTGGTATGCAAAATATATTTAACTATAATATGACTGACAAATCAGCATATAAATTCTGCAACAATTTTCTTTGGTTGATGACTGAAAGTTCCATAATCCAAAGTCTTGCACTCTCTCTCTCATGTTAGAGGAAATTGGTAGAGAGAAACTATCAGTATGCATGGAATGCCGATGCTGGCATCTCTTCCAGTAGTCTAAATCAGGCCCTCCAGATGTGCATTTTCATCGCATTTTCTAGTATCATGAGAGTGTTATGAATAATATATCATAATGATGTCTAATTCTTTCATTTTCAATGTAATATTCTCTTTCACTGATGTTTCCTAGGAAAAGAGATGAACTTCTTTAGCGAAAGTGAAATTTGCATAATTAGGAACATTTCTAGGACCACTTGGCGTGGACAGGTCCCTAAACGAAAAAACGATTCCGACAATACGAGCATTAATACAAGAGAAAAATGGAGACGTAATTTCCGAGCTGTATCGGAATTTTTTTCCCGCGCATTAGACAGAAGTCAAGGATACTTCGATACCTCTGGGGAAGACTCACCGATAACTGGTACTTGCAGGAGAGCAAAGGAGATCATCTTTCAGGGGATTCAGAACAGTGCAGAACGGAAATCTTCGGTTCCCAGTGCATGGCGAGTCCCTCGGAGCCGACGCGACGGTTCGAGACTGGAGGTCGGGGGCAGAATCCCTCGGAATCTTGGCCTGTTCCCTCCTCGAGAGACAGGGAAGAAAATAAAAGAGGGATTTACCAAGAAGGATGACAATGCAATCTTAAGGTTCAGGTGAGAGCTCGAGGGTGGAAAAAGCTATTCCTTCCGCTGAAGTGTGCTCGCAGAAGAGGGAAATAAAGCAAAAACTGTTATTCCTTGTGATTATGCGGAAAGGAGCTTCGTCTGGTTTTTGGTCTGGGCTACATGAATCTGTCTCGAACATGGGGACAACGAATGATGAAGTGTCCTTGTTCTTTCATTTCTATCATGAGGCTCAGCGAGACATGAGACGAGGTAACGAACACATCTATGAGGCGCGATTCCAGGGAAAGGGAGAGTAGCACACTTCTTTGCACTGTACGAAACGCGAGGTCCATCCTTCCATTTAGTAGCAAGGGGAACAAATTTGCAATTCTCGATAACTTAAGAATATTGTCTCTACGTTGATGATGTCTAATGTGTAAACATTCTTTCGATGTTGATTGCAAATGTTGGAATATCTTTCGTAGAAGTGTCACAACTTTCCAAATCCTCAAAAGTGAAAAAGTTGACAGATGCCAATAAGAAAGATGAAACAGTCTGTAATCAGCAATAATTTCGGTTTTCTAGCAAGCAGTCTAAGCCTAACGGAATGACAACTAATTTCATTTTTTATAAAGTAACTTTCGATTAATGATATTGCTGATGATTGGATGCTTTTGGAGGCATCTAGGGAGAGTAATTTACACAATTTATATTAATATGATTACGCTTCTTACACATTAAGGAAACATCAAACCTAGACAGGCAAAGGAAAATGGGAACGCCGTCGTAACGTCACTAAGAGGAAGGGGGGGGGGGGAAATCTATATCAAGGCCGAGATACCAAGCCGAGTTCACGATCGACGCCTGTTAAAAGGAAATAGGGGAAAATTCCGTTTCTTTCTGATACCTGCGAGGATATGATGCGTTTTGCAAATAGAGGAGGACATTCGCGATTCAACTGTCATGACAGAAAAAAGGATGTGTGGAATGACGGCGACTCACTCGCGTCAGCATTGTTCTGTGCAGGGTTCTAAAGAAAGAATCGGATGATCCCCCCATCCCCTTCCTCTGAGCTTTTCCTCATGGGAGATCTTCACCGAAGGAAAGACTGTTTCGCCTAGCATCTTGCACTTCCTCGTCCCATTTCCATTCTTGGTGTTCGAATGGGAGGCCTGAGGGGGTGGTTGAAGAAAGGGAAAGCATTTGAAAAGTGGTTTTCACATTACTTCATCCACTGATATACAAATCTGGTGTCATTTCCCTCATGTCTCTTCCTTCCCACCACCTCATCTTTCCCCTTCCCCCCTCACCCTCCCCTTTCGCCCTCACCCTCCCCTTCCCCCCTCACCTTCTCCCGCCCCTTCCTCTCTCCATCCCCCTCCTTCCTTGCCCTCTATTCTCCACTACTCTCTTGAATATTCAACCCACAAATTTCGAATTGCATTAGGAATAAAGTTCAGATTAATATAGGTTCTTGGTCTCTCTGCTTCCCAGATGACACATTCATTGTTTCATATCTCTTTGGGCAGTAGAGTAATAACCAGAGTAAGCTCATCTCCGAATCATCACATGGAACAACAGTTCTATTATTTTCTTTTTTTGCAAATCCTTTTTTTTTTCTCCTCTGGCGCTCTCCTGCCTGACCCTGACGATTGGCTTTGTCATCTTTCCAGAAAAATCTCAATTTTTCTCTTGCGCGTCGCTCGGGTAGAGGCTATTCCAGATTCTAAAAAATCTTTGCCTCGGCCTCCAGTCCCCAAGAGACGCGTGAGGTCAATGCAAGGTTGCTGCAACGTGGCATGAGGTAAGTGACGTTGTGGTAACGTCGCATAGTAGCCATTTATATATATATATCTTATATATTATATATCTTATAAATTATATATCATATATATAATATATCTTATATATTATATATCTGATATATTATATATATTATTTATATATATATCTTAATATCTTTCTGGCTTAGGTCACCAACTCATCTGGCACTAGTAACTCAGTCCATCTCTGGGCGTTTCTCACCTCGCCACAGAAAGCACTCCGAAAGAAGGTCACAGTCGCTTCGCGTTCAGGGGCCGATCAGTAGGTCAATAGTCAATCTGCCACACACTCCACACGAGACAGAACTCACTGGAGATTGTTAAAAAAGAAAGTGTAATTGGGAGTCTCTGATGACGGGAACCATCTTCCCTTTCTCAATCTAATACCCGAGAGTTCTGAATTCGATCGGCGTTGTCTCATCGTAATACCAAAGGTGTCATTCGAAAGCTTGTAACCTGGTGGCGATAACTATTGCGTCGAAAGCTCAAAATTCCTACCATTTTCACGTCACGGAGCCTAATTTCAGCGAGAAGAACAGCCTCGTACCGAATGCCTTTCTGTGTGCTCACAACCAACGATGAGAGTACGAGGTGTCGTCCGCCACGGATGTTGTTGCTATGGTAACTGCTGGCAATGATCAGATGTCGTAGTTTGTCGCGTTACCAGGCACGTCGCCGGTTGACGACAGTGCTTCGCATTAGTTAGCAGCATTGAGTTAGTGTTCCAGATTATTAATCTCAATTTTGGTGTTCTCTAATTGCACGTAACAGGAGGGGAAGCCAAAATTATTCTGCGGTGGGATCCATTGAACGTGAAGGAAAGAGAAACGGTCTGGAGTCACTGTCAGTGGATGTCATGCCATCCCCGTCTTAACATCCCCGTTATGCCATCCTCTTCATGACATCCCAGTAGTGCCATCCCCTTTTTGACATACTCGTATTTTTCACTGCCTATGGTCGACCCTGAACTAAAAATCTCATCGGGAAAGAGATTCTTCGTAAACTACGTCATCGTCAGGTTGAGAAGAGTGTCGTCTCCTGGAAAGACGGGTGTATCACGCATCCATACTTTTTTTTACACGTTTATCTTACTTAAAAAATGAGGAAAAATACAGATACAGCATTTATTCGACTCTCGACGACAAATCTTGTTCGAACACGGTTTTATGAGAATCGAACCGCTTTCGAGATGGAAGAGGAGGAAATGAAGCAGCCTTCGACGGCCTGAAACGAAATTGTTACCCCAAATGGGCAATTGGGAACTTGCACCATGTCCCCTGCAATGGATTTACTGCACGTCCGTTGCCGTGCATTTCCCCACGTCCGCGGCCGCGCAATATACCGTGTCCGTGTGCCTTACCCTTCGCACTGCGGGCAGGGGGAGAGCCGATGCAAGACGAAATCCCACGGAAGTGTCAAACTGAATATGCTATCTGTCGAGATTTAAAATTTGAGAAGCTCACGACCGGATGTCTAGATATGTTGCGACATGATCGGAGACGGGAATCGTCGAGAAAATAGACCCGTAATTTGTGATTCTTTTCTCGGGTTCGATTAAACGCAGTCAAGAATTTTCCCTCAATCAAAGATGCACTGGGGAAGAGAAGGAAACAGGTTTTTCTCATTTCTGCCTCGAACGATGCCGAAATTGTGAGTCTCATACCAGGAAAACTAAATTTGCGACAATTTTCGATTATAGTTTGGATGGACCTGAAAAATAGCTCTCAGGGGCTTATTTATTGAACATTACATTACATTATCTATTGAACATTATTACACATCTTACACTATAGGGAAACACGAAACCAAGACAGGCAAGGGAAAGTGGAACGCCATCGTGACGTCCTTGAGAGGACAGGGGGGGGGGGGAATCTCCGTCATGGCCGAGATGTCTCGCCAGTCCGAGTTCAGGATCTACGCCTGTAATGTGGAAAAAGGGGGTAAATTCCTTTTCCTTCTGATACCTGAGAGGATATGATGCATTTTGGAAAGAGAGGAGGACATTCGCGATTCAACTGTCATGACTGTCGTAAAAAAAAAGGATGTGTGGTATGACTGCGACTTACTCGCGCCAGCATTGTTCTGTGCAGATTTCTAAAAAGAAATCGGTTGCTTCCCCCGACCCCTACCTCAGAGCTTTTCCCCATGAGAGAGCTTCACTGAAGGAAAGACAGCTTCGCCTCGCATCTTGCTCTCCATTGTCTCATTTCTATTCCTGGTGTTCGAGTGAAAACTACAAAACACAATCCTACAAATTCTTTGTCATTGAGTACACGATCGTTTGGGCGTCAACATGAAAAAGTACAAAGGACGTCTTAAGGGCAATTGCTGTCAATAAAAAAAAATCTTTTTTTTTTTCGTTTATCCACTGATATTGTAGATTCCTGGTGTCATTTCACTTGTGTCTATCCCTTCTACCAACTCATCCATCCCCCTTTCCTTCCCACCTCCCCTCTCCCTTTCACTCCTCCCCTTCCTTCCCCCCTTTCCCTCTCCTCTCCTCTACTACCTGAAAAATTCAAACCTGACATTCCTGCCGCGGTAGCGCCTATTACCTCTCTTCAACCCCATCCCGCATGAAAATTCATTCTCCTCGTATCCTTCTCTGAGAGCATCAACAGCAACGAAACTTGGCATAAATTTTCCTCTCTCACTACGGAATCGCTCCAGCAAATTTGAAGCTCCATCGCTTCTCCAGCAAGAAATGCCATTCCACAAGATACCAAAGAGTGCTTATCCCTTTCTGTGACAAGAATGTTTAATAGTATCAAAGGTCCAAAGAATCTCACTTGATCTGTTTTTTTTTTATTATTTCGACCTAATTACTACGACATCTCTCCCCTCTTGCTTTTACTTTTTCTTTACATTACGACATCGGTTGGTTTTATGTAGCACATGATAAAATGATACACCCAAAGTTGCGAGCTACGGTTTACGCCAAGGAGATATCCCAGGTGCGATTGTCTTCTAGGCCTGAAAGTATAGGAAGGGGAAAGTAAAGAAAGCCTGAAGTTATTTCGATGCTGGATGGCTTGGGAGAGCGATGCTGGTTGCCGACGAGATTCATTTCAGGGTCAGAAGTGAAGTGTTCTCTCATGGCATTATTCCTGCGTGTTTCCCGAGATCTTCGCCAGTCTCCTTTCGCAAAGTGACTCGTACAAATCGTGCAAATAGACGAACGATCGGTTTATTCTCCAGTGGTCCGACGTTTGGAGACAGAAATCACAGCTCGGTTTCTAAGGGTTCGCTGGTACGGGCAGGCCTGGCAACGACGGCCAGGAGGGCGTCGAACAACGTCACCTCCAGCCGCCAGTACGAGAACCGCTCGGAGGCCGACGAGGACGTCGACGTGGAATGCGACAGGGAGCGTCGCTCTTGCCGTTGCTGCTGGGAGGTCATCCTCTGGACGCAATCCGAGAATGTCTTCTCCTGGAAGTCGATCAGAGAGGTCTCGGAGTATTGGAGGATGGCGGCGCACAGCTGGCCCACGGTCCAGCCTCTTGCGAGGATCGCGGTGGTCAACTCCTTCAGCTGCAAGTTTCAACGGGAACGAGTTCGCATGCAGTTGATCGTTTTATAACAGGCACTGTGCAAAGTAACGGTCTCTATCTGATGGGATTTAAGATTTTATTGTTGTTGATGGCTGCACGATGAGGAGTGGGAAGAAAACCGGACTTTTCAACTGTAAATAATAATAACAATAATAATAACTGAGAAATTCCATTGCAGCCAGATAGAACCACCCTAAGGTAATGAAGGGACCTGCAGTAAACATGCAGAGCTCGTTATGTTAGTCCTCGTCCCTCTCCCTTTTATCTAAAGATGATGCATGGATGCACCCATACCCGGCCGAGTCGAGGCTGTCCGAAGGTATAGTAGAGCAAGCACGGGGCCTGGGCCATGCTGGCAGCCAGCCACTGGATGAGGGCCTTCAGCTGGGGATCCCCGCTGCGAGAGCCACAACCCCAGTTCCCGGTTGCGATCGGGCGAGCGTCCCCCTCCTGCCTCGTCGCCGGCAGGGGCAGTCCCTCGACCTGCAAGGTCAACCTGTAAATCAATTCCTGTCGGATTCTGATGGATCGGGCAGTCGGGTGGAAAAATAAAAATTGCTAGGAAGCAAGGAAACGTTATCTGTTACGAGGAAATGTCAATTACGTTGTTGCCTATGCAGGCTCAGGAGCTTACATAGTTCCTTTCTCTTTGGGAATTCAGGAGTTTAACAAGCATTATTCCTATTGATAGTGTCCGTTTTCGTCCATGAGTAAGGTAGGAAAAATTGGCAGAATAAGGAATGTCGGTCGCGAAAACGATAAGACCGTAAGATCGGGTCAAAACCTGCAAGAGTAATTTAAAACTGATTTGAAAATGGAAGCTTAGCGGTAGCTCCGTCTCAGTTCCAGTCCGGTCGTCATCTCATCGAATCTGATACGTGGAAGACTATAGCCGTCTCGTCGCACAGATGATTCACAAGGAGACTAGAGCAGTATTGTCCGTCAGCGTGCTTCGAGCAAAATAGGCTTTCAAATCTTCAACGAAATCAGCTAAAAAAAAAACTTCAAAGAGAAACAAACTTCCGAAACGCAAATTTTGTTATACCAGGTGGATGAGTCATCCAGTTTAATTGATGGAAAATTTGCATCTGAGATGCAAGAGTGTCAGTCCGTTTCAAACGGGGTGCTGATGCAACAATTGCATAACGATTATTCGACTATTGAATTCTCAGGCCTTCCTGCATCGATGCAAACCCGCATCCGGCGGAATCGCATCGGCACGGAATGAGAAACAATCAGAGGCGGCAAACAGTCAGTGATGTGCCGGGGGGGAAGATCAGAACAATTCATGTGATTTTCCTAACCTGTCTAGATTTTTTTTTTTTCGTTTGTTTGGTGCCTTCAAGGGCAATCCAGTTTCCATGCCAAACTTGTTTCATCCGCTGTCACAACTGCGAGAGCAAGAGAGAGGGAGAGGGAGGAAGATGGGAAAAGGAAATCACTCTTCCCTTACGGAAATGTCCTATAGGAAACCTATAGACTTTCCTATGGGTTTTTGAAACACGAAAAGCCTATAGGATCCTTTAGGATCCTATTAATACCAGTACTGCAGGGGTCTGCATAATTTATGGCTCCGCTCCACACGTGTCGCTGGATTGCACGTCTACTTCCTTCGGTAGGAAGAAGTAGTATTCTTCTCTCGACCTAAGGAAAAAGAAGACGGAACCTGCGAGCACGTCTCTTTACTGAAACTCCACTTGGATAGAGTCAACTCATTTATTATTATTATTATTTATTATAAAGTTAGGAGCTAAATGCATGATGGGCCCCGCTGTCATGTGGTGGACCGACACATGACTCTCGCCCACCATGGTGAGATCCTCCCAACATGAGGAATGGCAGAGAGCAAGACCCTCATGAAGCTAATGACCTTAGCCCTGAGAAGGTGACTCATGGCTATGGGGGAGAAGTCAACCCGAGAAAGAGCTGCTTCTCCCCCAGGATCCCTCCCTTGAGGTTTTTTATCTTTAGGGGTTTAATTAAAGAGTAAGGAACCATGCGGCCTTATTAAGAAAGCAACCTGAATTTATTTAGGTTAGTATCAGTGTTTTGGGGCGCTTAGTACCCTTACGAAAATGTCTTATAGGATTCCTATATA
>CAJPEV010002961.1:0-26626 GCA_905338385.1 Darwinula stevensoni | reverse complement strand
AGCCTTGAGGGACACCGCTTGCGACTCCGACCTCCTCCGACGCTTCCCCATTTATCATCACCCGTTGCTCTCGTCCTGCCAACCAGCTACTGATCCACTCACTCGTCCTACCCTGGATCCCGTGCGCCTCCAGTTTAACCCGCAACCTCTTGTGAGGAACGGTATCGAAAGCTTTCGCGAAATCTAAATAGGCGATGTCCACGGGATTCCCTTTATCCCTCTCTTCCGTCGCCCAGTCGTAGATTTCGAGCAAATTGGTGAGACAATTTCGACGCCTCCTAAAGCCGTGTTGAGAGTCCCGAATGAGCGCGTTGAGTGCGTAGAGTACTGGTTTACCTATTTTGCTTTCGCTAGCTGCAATTCTCATTACTTGCGTTTTGGAATAGGAGTCATTCCAGCTCAAATAGTCAAAATATAGCTATTTTCGTTGCGCTTCCGTTTCCAATTTTCTTAAAGAAATTCATACATAATTTCCTCTAAGCGGTATGAAAAATAGCCTAATTCGGGCGCTCTAACTGTAAGCGTACTCCAGGAATGCTATCTCAAATTACTCACCATGGAGGAAAAATGACCATAGAAATCAAACTACTGTAGTTATCTTTGGTTATATTGAAGCTAGAAGGGCGTTCTTGGACTCAAATTAATGCTGATGTAATGGAAAAGCCGAATCTCAACTATATTTCATGATAAATGTGCACTGAATAGAGTTGTGGTTTTTCAAATTCATAGGAAAAGTAAAAAATGTGTATGCTAATTTTTGGCAGCGGGAATGATGGCAACGTGAAGAGCATTTGGGACATTGGAAGAATAGCGAATATCGACGTGATACAAGAAATTAAAGTTACCGTAGTGTCTGAAACAGCGGCAAGAGGATCTTGGAAAGTCAAAATGTATTCTAGTCCATTTGTTCATCCGTTTCTGTGAGTCTGTTAGGACTTAAAGGGGAAGGGAGTGCACGATCTCCATTAGCCTTAGGAAATTTAGTTAGAATTGAAGAATAGTCTAGGCTATTCAAGAATCACATTTCCAGGTTTTCCCTCATTTATCTAATCCTTTCAACATGAAGAAATGGAAGGTATTCCAACTGAATTTTTTACTTTTTATTTACCTACAACATACATAAACGGGAGAATGAAATGTGCGAATGCATAGTGAGAAAGGGACCCATAACATGTATATATTTTCAATGTTTTGACTTCAATGGTATTGCGTCCTTGCCAGTGTACCATCCAGTAGATGGTATTCCTAAATAAAACAGAATTTATTTCTCAAGTTACCATGGCTTTCATTTTGATCGCAAGAGCGGAAAATGAGAGCGGAAATATAAATTCAACACCGCTCTATTTTAATTAGTGGTAAACTGATTGAATGTGTCATTCACTAACAATCTAGAGGTGTAGAATGATTGCAATATTACAACTGCACCTTTGCATTGCAGTAGCAATACTGCAATCAGGCAATACAATGGTTTGCATTGCCGAAACCAATACGTGCTTCACTTATTCCGATTGCAATGCAATCCGATACACATGATTGAATTCTTCATATTTTACTTCAGGAAAATATTCAAGCGAAAAAGCAAAGGTCTAGCGCACATCGTGGTCCAGTCGAAATGTATTGGTCAAATAAGAAAAAGGCATTGGTTGCATGATTCGAACGCCGTACTGCATCCAACCGAAGCACTTTCTCCGATTGAATTTTCGATGCGCCACATTAAAGACACCGGTTACTTTGAAAGGGAACAAATCCAGAGAGGCACAAAGAAGGCCTGAATGCCACAAAATTCCCACCTCAGACACAGCATGTCCTAATGCCCAGCACAGGGCATTTCCACATTACACTTCACTCGCCAGGAGTCTGATATGAACAACTCGGATTCGATAGCCTGTGAACTATAGGAACCACATGGGTTACGTGCGAGACGTTCATCCGGAAGGCCTTGGAAAAGATCTGGAGTCCATTGGGGTCGCACGTGCTTATTGGGCAATGGATGAGACGGGCTATCTGGCGGTCCATCTCGTCTGCCATCGTGATGACGTCTCGTTCCCTCAGGTCCCATTCCTGGATTACCTTGAACGCTGCCGAAAACTCTGGGATTTTGGACGTCTTGAACGCATCTACTACTCCGTGCAAGATCCCTATCCCCTTCTGTTCTGCCGAAGGGCAACGGTTGTCTTTCACTAGGCAATGGTTAACCCTGATGCAAGAAAAACAGAAACAGAAAATACTGGAGTGTAAAATCCGCTTTTCTTTCTGTACATCTATGAGAAAAATGAACACTGGTGTCCTTCAACGATTCATATACTTCATCCAGTGTAATTAAGTAATGACATGAAGTATCCCAATGGAGTCTGCATCAAATCTCAGCTCAGATATGGAAGAGGTAGAACAGCATATGTCACCATTTAAATAAACCTAAAAAAGGGTTATGCTAAATGCAGCTGCTCAAAAGCCTTAAATCTCACAGTAATTTCCCAGGAACCAAGACCCAAATAGTTATGAATCTCTGCGCCAGATTAAAGCCGCAGCTGGAACAAAGGTGTTCAGCCTTCTGATACCGATACTTCAGCGATCCGATGATCCCCAGCAAGGATTCTCTTTTTTCCATAAATATACAAACGGGTGAATTACATCAATAAAATGCTTAAGATATAAGGATAACTTCCCACAATAATTTTTTTTACGGTTTTGAGAAGTAGTTAGAAGCATCCGTACCGCAAGAAAACTGGCACTACGGGTTTAAAAATACCCCGCATCAGGTCGGAAGGTTAATTTTGCTTGTCCCAGCTTGGATTGTGAATTTAGAAGTGAATTTTCACTTTTGCAGCAAGAAAGCTGGTGGGTTTAGCGTGATTTTATATTTGAGTAAGAAAACGTTTCAAAATATATTCATTCGTTTTATAGTCCTAGCATTAGAACTATCGTGATTTTGGCAATATTACCAGAGTTCTTAAATCCATCAACTTTACAAAAGGCGGAGTGATGAAAAAAAAACTTAAGAAAAAAATTAAGAAATTGTATTGCTCAGTACGCATAATACAATTCCAAAGTCCTCTGATATTTTCTATGTTCGAATAGAGCGAATGATCAATCGATTACGCTCACTTGGCTAGGATAGAGATGTTAGCTAGGTAAGAGTAACTTTCCTATCGGAGTTCCCAACTTATCAATCCCATTCATATGCTCATCATTGCGCAGCTAATCTATACCATCTTATGACTCGTTACAAGGCTCACACGAGCACAAATTTATGTCTGTATCACTGGATGTTGATGAATTCATTCCACCTACCTGTAATTCCATCGACATGTCACTATATTGATGGCTTCGGGGTGACGGTGACCATAGATGTTAATCACATCCTGGTCGAAGATCTTGAGGAACGCGTTGTAATTGACCAAGATCTCCTCGACCTCGTCGACCCACCCAGAGCGCCTCATCTTCTCCAGGTCAAAGAACATGACCCCCGCTGCCAATCCGGTCTGCCCATAGAAGGGGACGTGACGCATTACCTGGTAGGAAGAGTGTTGAGAAGTGTTCTCCTCTTCCAATGCGATGCTCATAATGTGGGAAGGTCCCAGGCTCTTGAAATCCTCCCACGCCTCCTTCAGGTCTGCGAAGAATAGCGTGTCCGTGTCTACATAGAGCGCGAATTGGACGTCGGGCACTATGTCGGGGAGGTAGAGCCTTTGCCATGTGCAGGGCAGGTGGGCAAGTTTATATAAAGAGGGACGCAGCATCCACGGGATGGGTTTGTGGAGCCTCACAATTTGGAACCGGATGTGAGGGGGCATGGTTCCACGGAGTTCTTTCAGCACCTTTGTGGCGATCCAGTCCGCGACGACGATGCATCGGAACGGCACACGAGTGAAGAGTACGACGGATCTGAGAGATTCCAGCGTCTCCTTGGCAGTCAATTTCCCACAAGCTGAAAAGATAAGAACCGGTTCGGATGTCGGGTCTGCCTCCGTGAGAGTCGGGTGCACCCAGTACTTTGGCAAGGGCACGGCGTAGTTGACGAAGAAGCCGGAAGCCATATATAGGATCAGCAGGGCAGGCGTCACCCACAGGCAACTGCGGATACGAGATCATTCAACTTGAAGGCACTAGTGACTCAATCAAATGATTCTATGAATAGGGGAAGGTGGGGCAAAACGGTGCAAGGCGCAGTACGGGGCAAAACATATTTTAACCAACCCATACCCGATATCTATCGGAAATTTAGCCTATTATAACCCTCTACCACGGGTGTAAGTTTTCATGCGCGGCGGCGCTCTATGAAGTAGCTTGTGTACACCCTAGGAGCAAAGTGAGAAAACTTCTTATTTCGTTTCGCAATTTTCATCAGCAAAAGAAAGCAACATGGGAACATTGGAGGCGTCCGATATTTTTTTTTGACTGACGGTGAAAAAGTGAACAATTTCATGAAGTCATTACTATGTGCATATCTCACTCGCCTTTTGTTTGGCAGTGTCTTCATCATAGACGGAACTGATGGGGCAAAACGGGGTAACGGTGAGGAGGCAAAATGGGGCGGTATAGCTGCCAAATATATATACTCTACTCTGGCTGGAATATCCATTGCAACGATGAGGCTCAGGCTGAGCGATGTGTTCGTGTTCAGATTTTTTCTCTCGCTCAAAACCCAGTGAAGGTTGGGTCACAGGAATTCGGCTCATGACAGTCATGCAGGGATCGATGACGACACGAATGAGGACGTGTTCCTCTATGACCGCGCTAAATTCGCATCAATGCTGAGTCAATAATGACTCAATAATGACTCATAGTGTGTGCTATTTTATGTGACAGATAACCTCCGACTTACTCTTTTAGAGATAAACAAATATATTCGGGAATTTCGAGAACTGTGAAAGGGAAGAAATGTGTCTTCCTATTTCCTCATCTCTTATTTAAAACCTTTTAAATTAAAAGTTTGGAGTGCAATGAAGTTGGTGAAAATTGCCAGCTTCCCACATTTTATTAGGGTAGAATTTTCTCCTTCAAAAATATGACCAACAAAATTTATCTTAGAGATGACGCAAACAGTAATATACGGATATAAGGCCTTTTCAAGAGGAAGCCTTGAAATTGACGTAGTAAATCGTTTCTAGTTATGTTCATGTAGCAAAGGAGTACGCCCAGTTTCGGCCCTTAAACAAACATAAAAAATATGTTAATCTTTCAAGAGGTCGCCCTTAGCTAAACCTAAAAATGTAATATTTTTTCCAATCTGAACAATTTGAAAGAGATAGATTAAGTTAAGGTTAGGTTATGTTAGGTTTGCGCAATTTTGGCCTCAAACCGATTTGGATGAAATTAAGATTTATTAAGTCACTTGTGAACATGAATTGTATAATATTTATCCAAATGTGAAGGGTTTCAAACAGTTAGGTTATGTTACGTTAAATTATTTTACTGAATTCAATGGGACTTCCAATAAATGCATTCCGCATAGCTAACAACTTAGAATGAACATAGTTTTGGAAGTAATAGGTGAACTTTAGCTGGGAATTGGAAAATCTTGCAAAAATGTCCTATTGTATGATCAATTATATGACATTTAATGATTCATAGATACATTGGGAGATTTTACGAAATACAATTCAATTGTATTTTAATTGATTTTTTTATTGGTAGTCTGCATTTGCCTTCCATCTAAACTGCTGCAAGTAATGTTATGTTGGAAAACTCATGTCAAAACTTAACGTAACCTAACCTAGCTTTTTCAAACCCTTCAGATTGGAGTAAAAGTGGCATTTTACTACTTTGCAAAGGACACCCTTTCAAATGATATATGATTCATTGAATTCTGTTTAAGGTCCAAAATAACATGTTGGGCATCCTCCTTTGTAGGATATGAGTGCGTTTTTGGAGCGGTGGCCGAGAGCAGATATTCCCAATGTCGCAATTTCACCAACATTCCCAGGTACTCAGCAATTCAAGCAAGATAACTTCTCTGCGAATTTTAATTGAAGTCTGAGGCATTGGCTTCCGCCTGCGAGCTGATTTCCTGGAGATAATGGGTTAATTCAATTTCGACATCCTAGAGAAAATAATTAAATAACGAAACTTCATGGATGTGGAAAAATGAATGCCTTGGATGCAATATCATGCGTGAACATAGTCGCTCAGAGATTTTGCTTCTTCGCCGGTAAATGTCTCTGAGAATCTCATGCAATCGGATAAGCCAATAATGGTGAAATATATTCAAGACGAATCTATTATCGGGATTTTTGTGAAGATAACTTTAGATCATATACGACCTTACATTGACTCTCTGGAACTCCACTTGTGAATGGGAGTATCTCTCGAAGTATGTATCCACATCTTGAACATCGTATCAGGGAATCTTATTATTGAAAATGGAATGGATTCTCCAGATTCTCAAGTGGAAGGTGTTCATCCAGACGAGGGTTCCTCGCAGACCACGATCTGCAATCGAGAGTCGAAATCAAAAGTCAAATCATGAAAATCTGATATCAAAAGCACCCTGTCTCAGTGTCTACGCAATGTCAAAAGAAATGACTAGATATGTGCTATTCTGCCTGAGGTATCTTGAGATATCGATATAAATGATGCTGTCATGAGTTGTGGCAATCTTCATTATAGTATGCAGTTAACCAAATGACCAAACTATGAAGAAAAGGTCATCTGAAGGTGGTCTCATGTTAACTATCATGGTTTATATGCTTGCCTAAGAAAAGGTAACATCTTAATTGAAACATTCATTAGAAGTTCAATTTAGTTTTTCTTTCAAGAAATGCTACTTCTTTAATTATCCCTATTGGATTAGCCTACGCAGCAACTTCTTATGTTGCTCCTCAGCCTTCGAAGACTTAAGATCTGTTTTCCTCCAATGTTCTTCTCTTTGACTGAAACTACAGTCTGCGAAAACAATGAAACCCTTAGCTTTCTGGATTATCCTTCACACTGCGCAGCAGGAAGTTCTCTAACAGGATGGCCTTCGTTATGACCATCTATTAAACAAAGATACAACGATATAAAAATTTGACGATATAAAATTTTATCTACTGGCTCCAGTCATGGTCAACTGTATGTCATCTTCTCACGTGTCCGTCATTTGTCTCATATGACGATAGACTTAGACGATAGACAAATAAGACTTGAAAAATGATTCGATCCCCGGAGGGTCTGGAGTGCGGACGCTTTCTAATGCGCCCTTTTTACGGTCTGTGCTGTCTCCGTCGGCTCTTTCTTTCTATTGCCCGTGAAAACTATCAGTTGTTTCGTGTTTGTGTATGACTAGGAAGAGAAAGGACATTACTGATATCATGGGTTATGAGTGGTGGTAAAAGTACCGTAATGTTACCGGATTACCGGTAATTACCCCAGAGCTGCTTACCGTTAATATTACCTGCAAATTATCAATCACATTTTCATGGTTTTCAGCACTGTTTATCGTCAGAAAAATGCATACTGTCCTGCTTTATTCCTTTTGCATGAAAGAGTGATCCTAGGTTTAAAGTCTATGTCGATGATGTGAGCACATAAGTATCAAGGCCACTTGAGCATTTCTGCAAGTATTGATATTTCATTTATGCTGAGAAATGTCTGAGCCCTGACCTCAGTCAGACAATGTTGGTTAGCTTGCTCGTCTCTGGTGATCTCTTTCCCGGCAGTTCTGTATGTTGTACGCAGCCATGCGGGAATCAGCGCTAAACATAATGAATTGCGTCCTTCCCCAAGCAGTCCTATTTCTTCAGTGTTTAATTTTTTCGGGCCATATGGAACTGCGCCTCACTTGTGACTGAAATGTTACTGGTGACCAGAAGGTCGAGTGTAATTCCTCTCAGGAATGCATGCCAGGCAGGAACCTACCAGAACATAATTTATTTGGAATCGTGCCTGTCGATCATTTTAAGGCTGATAATGTGTCTTCCATGTAACTCGCAAGCAGCACCTATTGCTACATTGCATTGGGTGGTGTGCTCATGGTACTTACATTATACAGCTTCAAGTTCTAGTTTACTTAGACTGAAACAAATTCAGTCCTAAACTTGAAATTTCCATTTGTGCGTTCATAGCAAAGGTGAGTTTAATTTTAACCATTATTGGTTCAGCCTGGAACATGGTTTCTGAATCAGATTTCAATTCGTTTTGGATACGGTTGAGAAAAGGTTGTGAAGTTCAGAATAAATGGATTTAAATGGAACCAAAGAAGCTCAATAAGAGTCTTTAACCCCTTTTCGAAAAACTGCCAAAGTCGTCATCTTTGTGGGCCTTCTGTGGGACAAACAGCAATAGTTGTCCATATATAGAACTATATCAATGGGAACACGTCTGGGACGTAATTGAATTGACTTCCTCTCATTCCATTTTTTGCTTGAGAAAGAATTCGATAACAGACAGAGATCCATGCATTGCTCTGGTTCAAATGGGACTCAGGAATCTTTTTCTAGAGCCCAATAACTTTTTTTTCCCGAGCTGGGGATACCCCACTGGTGAATTTTTTGGAGTATAATTTTCAAAAGTAGCATTCTCCTTTGCGTAACGAAGCACCTCCAAAGGCCATTTGATTCACGATGTTTGGAACTGAACAGCTGGACTATTTCCAATGTTATGATGAGAAGGATGAATGGTGATTCCGTTTGGTCTGCAATCTAAATTGTGCTTGTTCAGCAGTTCCAATGTGATCTGCTTCATGAATAGGGTCATGCAAACTTAACCTCTTGTTTTAGCATGCATTTGTAAACTTAGAAGAATCGGGATCTGACGTCTAAGGCATTTAGTTAACATATTTGAAGTATATTACCTACACATTTTGAGCATTTTCCAGATTAGGCTTTTTTCGCTGCCTAGAATGCCAAAAATAGAGAGGACCCAGCAGCACTCTCAGTCCCCACATTCCTAGAGTTCCCTGCCAATGCTTGTCTCTCTCAATATTGTCACGGCTTAGCCAAGAGAAGCGCGGTTTTTCAGGTGGCCGCTAGGTGGCGCCTTCAGGGACGCCACAGGTGTAAGGTCAACGTGATGACCTCCCATTTTATTCTCCTTTTATCCCAGGTTAGAAGAGTAGAAAAGGTTGGGCTACATCCCAGCGGGGGGCTCGAGAGCCAATGATACCAATGTATACCAATGTGGTATACACTTTCCTCGGCTGACTGATAAAATCTCCTTTTTCTAGTCTATTTCTCCTCTGTTAAAAATGTAATATCGGCTAGTTTTTTCTTGCCATATTACCTTCCTCTTTGCACCTCCATTCTATTGCGCTTAAACGATTGCATCTCTAGATTGTGGTGCTGCCAGGATCATAGCATTCGCAGATGCCGGTACTATGTGCAGTCGCTGCCTGCAAGAACATCTGATGATTTTGGAGCCGACGGAGAGAAATGTTCCTTTCATCGTTTCAAAGGAACCTGGATAAAGACCTAAGTGATGCGGTGCAAACGCGCGGAAAATGAAATCCCTGAAGTGGATTGAGGGAGGGACCCCGAAACAACCCTTTGTGGTCGACTGTCATCTTTCGCCGAGATGATCGAATAGAAATTCCAAGTCGACCATCGAGTATCCCGAATATTTGTAAGAACCTGAATTCTCTTCATAAATTCTGAGTTGCTCAGCAAGGACAAGAAGGTGAGGAAGAAACTGAAGTCTTTCGTTGAAGTTTGCTAGAAGGAATATATTCATGGTGTTCGTGAAAATCATGCGATTTGCCCTGACCATGACAAACAAGCTCCTTTCCTCAGATGTTGGGATAGAGCAACACAGAACGGAGAAGTGTGACAATGAACGCATATTTTCATTGCCATTTCAAAAGAGCAAATGACACATGTTAACAATTTTCGTAAATAATAAGGTAATCGTATGAGATGTGACCTACCAATATATTCTCACTACAGTCGCATTCCACTGAAACTTTTCCGTACGGAATCCTCCCCGCCTCTTTCCCATTCAATGCATTCACACACATCACAAGTCGGTCTGGTTACCAAGACATCACAGTAAAGTAACCATGCATGCTGTTTTTTTTCTTTCCAATTAGGTAATATTACCGTCTTCTGAAGTGCTGCATGGTAGAGTCACCATTCAGGAATGGTCATATTACCATTGACACGGTAAAAATTCCTTTCCGACTGTTCATGGATTCCCGAGATTCACTTGATGAAAGTTCAAAATAGTAACCTTACTAACCTCTTGGTAGAAATACCATTTGATGCCCATTCTAAGTGGGTACAAAGCATGGTTTGCTTACCGTGCAAAGAGCACTCAATTAACTTGCCATTGTGACTTAACCAGGAGAGTGACGCTAGCACTGCTGCAGCAATTTGGAAAATAATGGCAGCATGTTTTGCTAATTTACAAATCCGAGTCTATCGCAAGCACTTGAGCTAATTAATGTGGGAGAAGCTCCGCCACCCCACATCTAGAGGCTAAAGTAATAATTGAAAAGTGGAAGGGGGAGATGCCTCACATCCAATTAACTGCAATGGCAATTAACTGCGCTGGAGAGGACACGGCAGGTGTCCAGGAAAATTCGAATTCGTGATAGTTATCCGTAGGCGCTGTAGCGCCTATTACCTTTCTTCAACCCCTTCACGTAGAAAATGTCAACCTTCTCGCACTCTTCTCTAAAAATGAAAAGCACCCAAATTTTGCTTCATTTTTCCTCTCTCGAAACAGAACCGCTACAGAAAATTTGAATCTTCAACCCCCGAGATTGTGGATAAACGTTATTTTGCAAAGATGTGAATTTCACTCTGGTTTTTACCTACCCCTTTGGGTAGTAATTCCTGAGGAGATTTCGAAGGAAAGAGAACAAAAAGAAAGATATTGACTTGTAGGTTCCAGAAAGTGGCTTTTTGCTGTTTGTGGTGCACCAATTCGCCATAAAAATGAAAATAGCTGTCATTTATTTATGCTTAAAGCGATGGCTCCAGTCCTGTCCCCAGTGTTGCCGGATATCATACCAGAATTACTTCAATTTCATGACTTCTTAGCCATGAATCCTGAGTCTCTTATCTGAATATTCTCCTTTTTAATGTATGAGCTATTTTAGTGCTGATTTCATGAAATGAGCTGAGATTGAAACGATGCTAAGCAGTGGCGATTGTTGTCTTGGGATATGGATATATCTTATCCGGACATCCCTGAATTAATGATGGCGCCCGGCGTGGTGTATGTCATGCTTGCTAGATGCATTCTTTCTCCTGAACTAGTCGAGATGATTCGGGGAACTTTAGATATGCCTTATGTTCCACTTCCGCCCTGATATTGGTCATGAAACTCGATACAGGCCTCTTATCGGTTTAATCGTCCTTTGAAATGGATCGTGAGAGACTGCGTTGGTCTGCGATTGACCTAACTTGACACATCGTGTAAGTGTTTGGAAGTCTAAGGATTCATCCTTAGGCCTAATTGAGTAAGTCGAGGACTGAGTTTCGTTTGAACGAATGAAGGTAGGCCTAGGCCTGACCCTTTAAGCTTAGACCTAACGTTAGTCAAGGGTCATAGAGAAACATGTTGTCCACATGGCATACAAGAGACAATTTTAATTGTTCCATACTGAAAAATTGGACAGGACAGATTCAGAGTCAAGTTTTGGACAAAAGTGGATCGTGACAGGAGTGGTTGCTTTGCAGAAGTGACAGATTAAGCTGTCTGAGGAAATAAAAATGTTCACAGATGATGCTATAGTGGCAAGAATTTCACTCCCAAAGAAGTGTTGAACTTTAGAGGGCAGTATAGTAGATGATTGATGACCCAGTATGGTGGAAGGAATTCCAGGTTGCCTATCCTATAGCCTTCATGGACCAAGCACATATGCTTTTCATTACTAGTTCCCTTAGGTCTGGATTGGGCATGTGATTTAGTTCATGAACATCATTTAGCCTGGCTTGCAAGGCCTGGAAACTAAATAAAATTCCTTCTAACTTTGCAGTAAGCATAATGCTGCTTGATTTGTAATCAGTAGAGACCCATGCAAGGAAAAACTGAAGTATGGTTTATTGAATTGTGGGGAAACATGACAAATATTGCTGATATCCACTGATTAGGCCTCTATGCTGATGCCAAGGCAATCTTGAACCTCTGATAAATGTTCATTACTCACTAGCATTCATTTTCAACAGGTTTTACCAGCATTCTCTTGGGCATGCAGATTTGAGAATGTATTCCCCCAATAAATTTATATTAATTTCTTGAATGAATACTTTCATATACATGGCAAATGTTCTGGAATTCATATCAGTTGCAAATATCTTAGAATTATATTAATAATAGGAGACCTTTCATGAAAGGAAATCCACATGTGCTTTTGAGATTTGCAGAGGAGTTATTTTGAATTGGCATCTTCTTTGGTATATTCTCATGAATTTATTTTGTAACCAATAATAGAGTCTGCCCAATGATGAAGGGATGTTTGCTCATCATGTCTCTCCTCCAACTCTGTTCCTCTATGGTGGTGAGTTCTGGATTACTGTAAGAAGTTTCTTCAAGAATGCTCAGCAGGTTTTCAATTTTAGAGTCTGCCCAATGATGAAGTGATGTTTGCTCATCATGTCTCTGCTTCAACTCTGTTCCTCTATGGTGGTGAGTTCTGGATTACTGTAAGAAGTTTCTTCAAGAATGCTCAGCAGGTTTTCAATTGGGGATATATAAAAGGATCCTGCAAAATATACCTCCAAGCTCTGAGGGCTTAGATTCCATGGTCATTTTCATTCAATAGTTTTTTTCATGTGACAGCACATTCATCTCTTTAAACCCATGCTGTATTCTCAATTGAGCATGTATGGACTATTCTTGGAGATGCCATTATGATTGAATATGTTAACATGGAGGAATTCTGAGCTTGCATAAGGCATGCATGATGAGAAAGTGTCATTTAAGAGATATTGGACCAGTCTTCACATGGGGTACCAGGCAGGTTTGGAAAAGATTGACAGAAAAGGCATCATGAATTGGCACTCCTATAAAAAGAATTGATGATTGTGACTTTTTCTTTTTTAGAATTGAATTCTTTATATTTTTACTTACTTTCTTGAACCGTGTCTCCTCCTCCAAAAATTTAATTAATGGCAAAATATATCCATGAGCCCCAATGCAATGTTGTCTACAAGTGTAGCATGTGCTCAGTGCATTTGATGCCTGTGGCTAAGTATTTGAAGCATCTTGGAGAAGAACATAAACATGAACTTGATTCAGTTAAATGTGGCATTGAAAACTGTGAGAAACAATACACCAACCTAAGGAGTCTGAAGAGGCATTTGAAGATAGATCATAAACCTGAGATGACTATTGAAAAAGCTACTCAATCATCATCAACATCATCTATGCATCACATTTCATCTTTCACAATAGAAGTTGGATCACATTTGGATAAAGATACAGATGAGAAAAGTTACATGGACTGTGGGGTCTTGAGTCATGTGGAGGGACTTTCTGAGATGATTGAAGGAAATTTACCAGATTCCCTTGATGAATTGGATAGCAATCCACCATGTTTAAAAAAGTGCAGTCCCACACATAAAGATGAAATAGTTGCAGGTTTATTGAAACTTCAGGATCAACACCATTTAACCAATCAGGCTATGGGAGCTGTCTGTCAAGAAATTCAGGACATATACTCGTCATTAGTCCAGCGCATTATGATGCTTGTGCCCCCCCTCTCGGATATGTCTACATTCCAGCAGAGCTTGTCAGATATTCAGGAAGAACTTGAAGAAGTATTGGATATATTCTCTGACTCAAAGAAGACTGAAAGATTCTTATCAGAAAGCCAATATTTTGAATGCAAATATGTAAAGCCTGAAGAGTATTGCCTCCAACAGGTCCCTTGGCATGAAATTCCTGAAGAGTATTGCCTCCAACAGGTCCCATGGCATGAAATGGAAGATGTTCCATCTTGCCTAGCCCAACCAAGGAGTGATACAATTCTGTACATTCCTTTGGGAAAGACACTTCTTAGCCTTCTTTGACATCAGAACATCTTGGCAGAGGTTTTGAAGGAACATCAATGTAATGATGGATTTCTCCATGATATCTGGGATGGGACAATTTGGGACGATGATTCATGTGATTCAAGGACCCTTCAGATCATGCTGTATTATGATGACTTCCAAATTGCTAATCCAATTGGAACAAGGACACTGCACATGAAGCTTGCAGGATTCTATTTCCTTCTGGGAAACTTGCCTGCAAGGATGAGATCAAAACTTCATATGATTCAGTTACTGTGCTTGGCAAAGTATGTTCCTGTTAAGAAGTATGGGTTTGAAGCAGTATTAGAATCTTTTGAAGGTACCAGGTCCATGAATAAGTTCTCAACCTCAATATAAAAGAAGCGCACACATATTTTATTATCAATATTTAATGCAATGAAAATCATGCTCAATGACCCACTGGAAACGATCATGAAATATTCTGGTACTGGTTTTGAGCATGATTTTCATTACATTAAATGTTGATAATAAAATAAAATATTTGCATGTTTCGTTTGTGGATGAGGCTGAGAACTGACAGACCTCTGGTAAGATAGCAAAGTAAGATGCCGGTGAAGTACCACTCCAAAGGCCACTTGGCTTGCCTTGTTATATTGCCTTCAAATGGCGCCTGTATAGATGCATTCCCTAGGCATGGTAAGGTTACCACATGCACAGGAAGAGAGCAGTGAGGCAAAGAAGGAATGGTGAAGTTACTAGTCCAAAAACCACCCTCAGGGCATGGTTACATGACCATCCCAGGATGGTAATATAACTAGGATTCGAGGGTGATATTTGGACTGGTAGCTTCACCGTTTCTTCCTTGTTTCCTTACCGTACACGTGCTGTGTGTGTGAGCTTTCAGTATTACCATTTCAAGAAAACAAGCTACCTTAACGAGAACCGACCGCATCGTGGGCCTTACTTATGACTTACACAGGGTGGGGAAAACTGCTAACCATCACTTCATTCTCAGCTCGTCTCATGTACTCAGCACAAATATGTCTCAAACATAAAAAAAAGATCCAGACGCCGATACGAAGGTTGAAGTTGTCCTAATCTGGCATATATTTCGGCACGACATCCAGCAAAATTGGGGGACAGTACCGGTTCCAGCAATCTAAGCCTAATTGAACAACAGATAATTTTCCTTCATGGCAAAATGGTGCTTCGCAAACAACAAAAAGGCTACTTTTCGTCATTTACGAGTCAATGTCTTTCTTATGGTTGGTCTATTTCCTTCGAAAACCCTCCAGGAGAGATTAAAAAAAAAAAACGGAATGAAATTCACATCCTCCAAAAGCGAGATTCAGTGTTCTCCACAACCCCGGGGAGCTTCAAATTTACTGGAGCTATTCTGTGTTGCTAGAGGAAGAAGCATGCCAAATTTCGTTCCTGTTTATACTATCACAGAGGAATACGATGAGGTTAAATTTTGTCACGGGTAGGAGTTGAAGAAAGGTTGATGCTGGTGCAGACACTAGCTTCGGGGCCTATCATGTTCGAATTAGCGAATTTTTGAGGCACTTGAGCATGGCATAATGAGTTTAAACGCAGTAGGCAGAAACCGTTCCACCGTGTGCGTTACCTAATCAACCCTCTCACCCTAGGATTAAGTCGCTTCTAGAACAGTGATACCGAATGTCTCATCGAGACTGAAGTGATCCTCCTCCTTGAGCTGGTTTGGTTCAGCACACTCTACAGCATGGTTCTACGAGCCAACATGTTATAGATCACGAAGCCAGTTTGTTTATTAGAGCTGATGACGACGGAGTAATAAACATTGAAAAGGCTCGGTCGTGGGGAAAAACTTCCTCAGTGTCCCAAGTGCTGCGAGACAGATAAGGATGAGTGTCACTCTCATATTCGCGTCCATCATCATCGTGTATCTCCTGCACGACTTCGTGAAAAAACTCCTCGTTTGGTCCAAACTCCCACCAGGTAATTTTCTCAACGAGCATAAACAAATTCACATTAAGCAATGCGACAAGGAGAATTATTCTCCATGCCCAATTCAGGTCCATGGGGTGTACCATTCCTGGGCTCGATCCCCTTTCTCCTGGGAGGGCCCCTCCACAAGATATTGGACTCCATGAGGAAGAAGTACGGGGACATCTACACCCTCGGCTTGTTCCACAAACAGGTCGTCATGCTTAGCAACTGGGAATTGGTGCGCGATTTCTTCGGACGGACAGAATTCTCTGGCAGACCTGATGCAGTGGCCTTTCGACAATTCTCTTTCGGAAAAAACGGTACCTATAAGCACAGTCTCCACGTCAGTACTTCATGCGACTGCTTTTAAGCTCGCGTGGGACCCTGTTTATTCCAGGATATGAAAAGAGTGAGGACGAGGATTAACAAAAAAGGATGAAAGGTAAATACTACAAAGGTCAGGGTCAGGTCAACATTTCCGAGTCGTATCACCCACGGAACAAAATCAACGGTTTAACAGCCTACTTCGAGCACCAATATTCTTATCTTATCTTCAACTCTCAGCTCTGCCATCTGAAGGTCATTTACTGAAGTTATACTACCACTGATTAAGGACATAAACAAACCTTGCCTGTATCTGAAGCTGTATGAGAGAAGTAATTATATCAAACAGAACTATACTAAAATATTACTTTCCCCCCAAAATACCTGGCGGTTGAGACAAGGTTAGGCCTGCACAGATCCCGACCCCCAAGACCTTTGCCTATGCGAAAACCGGTCACACTCGGTCGGCCTTGTCTCATTTTTTTCTTGTTACATTACAAATACTCTCATATTGAGCAGTAGGGGATTGGGGATAGAGCGTAGATGGATGAAAATCGCGTTTCTTTCCAGGTTTTTTGTGCTTTTATCCATTAAATTAATTTTTTTTTGCGCTCAACATGGTTTAGGCATCATATCATCGGAAGGCAGCCTGTGGCAAGACAACCGTCGCTTCACCATGCGGGTTCTGAGGGATTTCGGATTCGGGAAGACGGCTGCCTTGGATTCCATGATTCAAGACGCCGCACTAGGTCTCTGCCAATATTTCAAAGAGAACAAGGACAAGCCACAAGACTTTGGCCCTCGTCTCAATCTTGCCGTCCTCAACATCATCTGGAAAATGGCTGCCGGTTTGAAGATCAAGTCCTCAGATCCGTTATTATGCGTTTAAAATAATGTTGATGCCATGCCATTTCTGTCCGTGGCCCTCAGACAAAACATTCTCGCACGACGATCCGAAGATGCAGGACTTCATGAATCGATTAATGCAAGTGATGAGCGACTCCGCCCTCGTCGGACCATTTCAATGGGTCCCTGCGTTCATCTACCTCTGGCCGCCTGCACTCCGGGCCAGTCGACGCGTCGATCGCAATATGGCCGTCATTAGCCAAATATTCTTGGTGAGCTTGTTCATTATTGCACCTGTATTTATCCACTGCATGGGGGGGTTTCTAAGTTCCAATTGCGGACACCGCAAGTCATTCGCTTATTTACGTGTTCTTGTGTTAGGAAGAGTTCAGAAGGCGATGTGACGAATGCTTTTTTTTTTAACACTGTCCGTGAGATTATCCGAAGATGGGGATTTATCTAGGTGAAATTTAATGATTCTGTCATTCTAATATTTCTCTAACTCGTATTTGACCTGCTCGAAAGAAAGGAGATAAAAAGTAATAATAATTTAATTAAAAATAATACTATTTTGATGGGCTCTCCCAGATGCCACAGTAGTCTTCTTCGTTGCACCAGAGCATTTCATAGGATTATTCGCCCTTCATCAACTACGCAACAGCGAGTGTTAGCAAATACATTTTGACGATAGCTCTTATTCTCCGTGATCTAGAAAAAAAGAACCAGATTTGGGGATCCCCTTCACTAGAATTCCAGAAATTGTTTTCTACATTCCAGGTGTATAACGATCGTATCGTGATCGTATGATTAATTATTTTTTGGTGCTTTCCATTTACATTTCGTAGGATGAGGTGAGACAACACAAGCGAAATCTGCCTTCGTCCGGCGGAGCCAAGGACTACATCGACGCCTACCTCACCGAAATGGAACAACAGAAGTCTCGGGGGGAAATCAACCCAAATTTTTCCGGTACCACGACGAAAATTAGCAATGGCACAAGTATTTTCCAAAACCTGGGAAAAGAAAAGATCATCTATTAGAGTGACTTCTATTCCCCATAGAACTCCAATTACGAGTGAACATCTCGGATCTGTTCATCGCTGGAAGCGAGACGACGTCAAACACAACTCGTTGGTGCATTCTTTTTCTCCTCTGTCACCCTGAAATTCAAGAGAAACTTCAGGCTGAAATAGACAACGTTGTCGGGCGTGACAGACTTCCTTCCCTCAACGATCGAGACAGGTTTGCCGCAAGACGGATCATCCTAATTCATGGTGTATTTTTTACATTAGGAAAATGGTCAGAAAACGGAAAAAAATGAAGGATGATCACTGAAAAACGGCTAACTATAGTCATAGTTGCGCAAGTACTTCTTTCAAGGGAGAACGATTTATGTAGGGTGCCTTCAATCTAGAACAAACATGACGCCAAAGTCGCAAAGGTGTGCTTCACAATAGTGCCGAGATCCAGGGACTTTCCCTATCTCTTAATCATATCTTGGGTTGAAATCGCTCTTCAAAAACGATTTTCAAGTTTTGTCCTAGAGATATTTTATTTTCATTATTTTCGTCACCTTCCCTTGGCTTCTATTCGTTGAGGTTTCCAATTCTTCTCTTAATTTACATGTCCTTCAGCTGCGTGCACACTTGCCTCTTTACGTTTTAGTTAGTTATATTTTACTTTTCATGGCTTTTTCCTTTCGACAAACGCAACAGAATGCCCTACACCGAAGCATTCATAATGGAAGTGCAGCGCCTGGCGCGCCTAACACCCCTCGGCGTGACTCATGCTGTCACTGAAGACGTGGAATTCGACGGCTACCGATTCCCAAAGGTGATTTCATTGCTTTGAGATGCGCAGCAGTGGAGCCACTTGACCGGGAGGTCTGATAATGCTACCGGTTTAATAGGGGACGGTGTTCATGTCGAACATATGGTCTTGTCACTCGGATCCCAAGTACTGGCCGGATCCGGAAAAGTTTGATCCTGGAAGATTTCTCAACTCCGACGGGACCTTGAAGACCAAAATTCCCAGTTTTCTTCCCTTTGCCCTTGGTATGTCCTTTTCTATCCGATGAAGGTCATGGCTCAAGATACAGTATGGTTCCTTTACTATGCTCTTCGTGCAACAGGGAAGCGTCAATGTCTGGGCGAATCCTTGGCACGCATGGAGCTTTTCTTGTTCGTGACCATCTTCATGCACAACACAGAGAGAATGAAACACGAATTCACAAGCCATATAAACACGTTCTTGTAGCTCCTGACAAATACTCCAGAAAGGTGAAAAGAGTTAGGGATTCACATTCCATGTAATTGATAATTGTAACAGGGTTGACGCCAATGTTAGAACATTGTTACAATATTGTCGTGATGTCTGTGAAGAAGTATTGAAGGACATCAATATTTTCCCAACGTGGTGCATATCGATCATTCCCGTTCTACTCCTTTCTCTCCTCGATGAGGAATTGGAAAGGCTTTGGAGGATTCACAGCGAAACTGTCAACGCTCTCGGCTTTGGGATGAGGACGTCCCGTCGTGGTCCGAAATGTGAGTTTTTGCATGAAGATGGTCACGAACAAGAAAAGCTCCATGCGTGCCAAGGATTCGCCCAGACATTGACGCTTCCCTGTTGCACGAAGTGCAGTTAGGAAACCATACTGCATCATGCATCATGACCTTCTTTTTGCATGAAGATGGTCACGAACAAGAAAAGCTCCATGCGTGCCAAGGATTCGCCCAGACATTGACGCTTCCCTATTGCACGAAGTGCAGTTAGGAAACCATACTGCATCATGCATCATGACCTTCTATCGGATAGAAAGGACATACCAAGGGCAAAAGGAAGAAAGCTGGGAATTTTGGTCTTCAAGGTCCCGTCGGAATTGAGAAATCTTCCAGGATCAAACTTTTCCGGGTCCGGCCAGTACTTGGGATCCGAGTGACAAGACCATATGCTCGCCATGAACACCGTCCCCTATTAAACCGGCAGCATCATCAAACCTCCTGAGACAAGTGGCTCCACTGCTGCGCATCCAAAACAATGAGATCACCTTGGGAAATTGATAGCCGTCGATTTCCACATCCTCAGTGGCCGCATGAGTCACGCCAAGGGGTATTAGGCGCGCCAGGCGCTGGACTTCCATTAGGAAGGCTTCGGTGTAGGGCATTCTGTTGCGTTCGTCGAGGGGAAAAAAACCATGAAAACTTAGAAGACTACAAATCGTAAAGAGGGAAACGTGCACACAATTGAATGATGTAAATAAAGAGAAGAAATATAATCGAATACGTTTATAAAGAAGCAAAGCGAAGGTGACGAAAATTATGAGAAGAAAACGATTTCTCTGGGACTAAACCTGAAAATCATTATTGAGCAGCGATTCCAACCGAAAACATATTCGCGATATGATTAAGAGGTTGTGAAAGCCTCTGGAACTCAGCACTATTTTGAAGTGCACTTTCGCGAATTCTGCGTCATTAGAATCCTAAATTGAAGACTTCCGACATAATGATTCATCCTGAAAGAAGTCAACTTGCGCAACTTTGCCTCTTTATGGTCAGCCGTTTTTCAGTGACAGTTTTCTGCCCATTTCCTAATGGAAGAAAAACCACATTAATTAAGATGATCAGTCTGGCGGCAAACCTGTCTCGATCGTTGAGGGAAGGAAGTCTGTCGCGCCCGACAACGTTGTCAACTTCAGCCTGAAGTTTCTCCTGAATTTCAGGGTGACAGAGGAGGAAAAGGACGCACCACCGAATCGTGTTGGAAGTCGTCTCCAGCGATGAACAGATCCGAGATGTTCACTCGCAATTGGAGTTCTATGGGGAATAGAAATCACTCCGATTTGTGATCATTCCTTCCAAAATTTTTTCTATTACTAATTGCAGTCCTGTTACCAGAAAAATTTGGGTTGGTTTCTCCTCGTGACTTCTGCTGTTCCATTTCAGTGAGGTAGGCTTCGATGTAGTCCTTTGCTCCGCTGGACGAAGGCAGATCTCGCTTGTGTTTTCTCACCTCTTCCTAGATTGTTCACAGATTCAGAAACTACTAAGCGCGTATGTAATTGGAAGCACCAAATAATAATTTCTCTTCGGGTCTTTGCAATATTATGTAGACCGGAAATGTAGACAACGATTCCTTGAAAGCAAGTGAAGGAGATCTCCCAATCCGGTTTCTATTTTCTGGAGCATGGGGAGTACGAGAAATTGTCAAAATGTATTTGCTAAAACTTTCTCATGCTGAGATGATGAATGGCAAATAATCCTATGAAATGCTTTGGTGAAACTAAAGAAACTAGTGTGATCACCTGGGAGAGCCCTTTAGATATACGCCCTCAAAATGTCCTCACGTTTTTTTTTAATCTCCGTTCTTTCAGGGCTTGCAAATGTGACCTTCATTATCAGCTCTTCTCGGTCCACTGCAGGATGAAGGCCTTCCCAAGAAGCTCCCGCTTTTCTCGGTCCTCGGATGTTCGTTTCCACGTTGGTCCAGGGAATTTCTTCATTTCGCCAGTCCATCTCGTCTGTAGGCGTCGTTTACTTCTTATCCCTTGGTATCCAGTTGAGAATTTCCGTCGTCCGTCGCTGGGCTTTTCTTCTTGCAATGTGGCCAGCCCACTGCCATTTGAATTTTTTTGTTCTTTCGATGATGTCGCTCGACTTCGTCTGTGCTCCAACCCGTTCCTTCTTTTCCCTTTCTTTTCTCGTGACTCGCAACGTGCACCTCTCCATGCTGCATCGAGTCGTCTGGAGTCTCTTTAGCATTTTTGCCGTCAGTGTCCATGTCTCACATCCATATGTGAGAAAGTGGAGTACACATGGGTCGAAGACTTTCCTTTTGAGGCAGATAGGCAGGTCGCCCTTGAAGATCGAGTTGAGGCGTCCGAAAGCGCTCCATCCCATCTTCACTCTTCTCTTGATTTTTCCTGCAATTCTGTTGTCTGAAGATGTTTGCTCTTCTAAGTGGATGTAGTTGTCAACTTGTTGAAGCTTTGTGTCTTCGATTTCTTTGGGTCTGATATGTTTGTTGAACATGACTTTTGATTTGACAAGGTTCATCTTGAGGCCTGCGTTTTTGCTGGCTTCTGCGGGTTCCTTTACTCGATTATCTAGTTCTTCGGGTGTAGATTCGAAGATAATGATGTCGTCGGCAAAGCGCAGGTGGCTCAGGTAGGCTCCGTTAATCCTGATTCCTTTCTTTTCCCAGTCAAGGATCTCGAAGACTTATAGCAAGAATTTTGGGGGGATAGTGTCACCCTGGCGAACGCCTTTTTCGATCTCGAACTTCTCCGTGTCNCAGGTGGCTCAGGTAGGCTCCGTTAATCCTGATTCCTTTCTTTTCCCAGTCAAGGATCTCGAAGACTTATAGCAAGAATTTTGGGGGGATAGTGTCACCCTGGCGAACGCCTTTTTCGATCTCGAACTTCTCCGTGTCTTGATGTAGTCGGACAGATGCTGTCGCCTTGTAGGCCTCGTAGACACCTATGTCGGCCTTGATGAGACCAACATAGGTGTCCTCGATGTTCTGCATCTTCAGCGCTCTAAACATCGATGTGGTGGTGAGGGAATCGAAAGCCTTTTCGTAGTCGATGAAACCTAGGCAAATTGGCATCTCGTACTCCTCGGCTCGTTCCAATAACTCTTTGACTATTTGGACTACTTTGACTATTTGGATGTGATCCATGGTGCTGAACCTACTACTGAAGCCGGCCTGTTCTCTCGGTTGGGCGAAGTCAAGGGCTCCTTGGAGGCGATTGCTAGGTACTTATATAAAAAATTTTACAGGAAGAGTAATAAACTGATGAGTCTGTATGGATTTCTTGAGGTCTTCTCAGTCCCCTTTCTTGTGAAGGAGGATCACGGTAACGTTGTTCCATGATTCTGGGATTCTCTTTCTTTGTAGGCATGCAGTGAAGAGCTGTGCACATATATCTTGCGTATAGTTTTGCATATACCTCGTATAATGCAGACTTATATTAGAATCAGAACCATCAAAATTCACCTAGATAAATACCAATCATGTTCGGACACTCTCCCGGACGTAGTAAAAAAAATAAGCAATTGCCACATCGCATTCTGAACTCTTCCCAACAAAAGAACACGCTAATAAACTAAAGACTTGCGGTGGCCACGATTGGAACTAGGGAACCGTCCCCCCCCCCCCCCCTTCCCCAAAAAAACGATATATGCACATATATGGTTTTATCCGCCACTGCCACCTATGCCTGCCTTTTTTTTAAACTTCCATGTCACGTGATGGTAGAACCTCATGGGGTAGTGGATAAATACAGGTGTGATAATGCTCACCAAGAATATTTGGCTAATGACGGCCATATTGCGATCGACGCGTCGACTGGCCCGGAGTGCAGGCGGCCAGAGGTAGATGAACGCAGGGACCCATTGAAACGGTCCGACGAGGGCGAAGTCGCTGAACATTTGCATTAATCGATTCATGAAGTCCTGCATCTTCGAGTCGTCGTGCGAGAATGTTTTGTCTGAGGACAGAAATGGCATGGCATCAACAATATTTTAAATGAACGATAACGTATCTGTAGATTTGATCTTCAAATCGGCAGTCATTTTCCAGATGATGTTGAGGACGGCAAGATTGAGACGAGGGCCAAAGTCTTGTGGTTTGTGCTTGTTCTCTTTTAAATATTGGCAGAGACCGAGTGCCGCGTCTTGAATCATGGAATCCAAGGCAGCCGTCTTCCCGAATCCGAAATCTCTCAAAACCCGCATGGTGAAGCGACGGTTGTCTTGCCACAAGCTCCCGTCCGAGGATATGATGCCTAAACCATGTTGAGCGAGAAAAAGAAAAATTTATGAAGGCACTAAAACCAGACAAGAAACGCGATTTTCATTCATCAACGTTCTATCCCCAATCGTAAATTCAATAGAATCATTTCTATTTAATTTTTAGACTGATCATTAGGCACTGGACGACATGCATTCAATTAGATCGGCAATCAGTTCTATTTTTTTTTTAGCATCTTTCCATCTATCTGAAATAAGTTCTGAATTTCGATAGGGTTTCGAATTTGGGAACACATCTCCACCATGTTCCTGATTATTATGAAACTTCGACCGTGAGACCCCCCAAGTGAATTTCACAAAGCATCACAGTAAGCCCCGGAGAAGCACATTGACCTGAAAAAGTAACCCAGAACAACTGGGAAATTTTTGGAACAGGAGCTTTTAAAATTTATTGACCACGATAGCTCGGTGAATTAGGGTCCCAGACCTCATCTGCCACATGATTTTTCATATTTCTATCCTTATTAACCCTTTCAAGACCATAAGCATTGTGGGACAGCGACCTTAACTTTAATGACGTGTTTAGGGTGAAAATGACGTGTAGATTCCAAAAAACTTTGTTTGGAGGCTATATCTCCCATTGTTCTCGAGATACAGCGTGGGACAAATATGTCCCACAACAAAAAAAAATACATNCTTCTTGCAATGTGGCCAGCCCACTGCCATTTGAATTTTTTTGTTCTTTCGATGATGTCGCTCGACTTCGTCTGTGCTCCAACCCGTTCCTTCTTTTCCCTTTCTTTTCTCGTGACTCGCAACGTGCACCTCTCCATGCTGCATCGAGTCGTCTGGAGTCTCTTTAGCATTTTTGCCGTCAGTGTCCATGTCTCACATCCATATGTGAGAAAGTGGAGTACACATGGGTCGAAGACTTTCCTTTTGAGGCAGATAGGCAGGTCGCCCTTGAAGATCGAGTTGAGGCGTCCGAAAGCGCTCCATCCCATCTTCACTCTTCTCTTGATTTTTCCTGCAATTCTGTTGTCTGAAGATGTTTGCTCTTCTAAGTGGATGTAGTTGTCAACTTGTTGAAGCTTTGTGTCTTCGATTTCTTTGGGTCTGATATGTTTGTTGAACATGACTTTTGATTTGACAAGGTTCATCTTGAGGCCTGCGTTTTTGCTGGCTTCTGCGGGTTCCTTTACTCGATTATCTAGTTCTTCGGGTGTAGATTCGAAGATAATGATGTCGTCGGCAAAGCGCAGGTGGCTCGGGTAGGCTCCGTTAATCCTGATTCCTTTCTTTTCCCAGTCAAGGATCTCGAAGACTTATAGCAAGAATTTTGGGGGGATAGTGTCACCCTGGCGAACGCCTTTTTCGATCTCGAACTTCTCCGTGTCTTGATGTAGTCGGACAGATGCTGTCGCCTTGTAGGCCTCGTAGACACCTATGTCGGCCTTGATGAGACCAACATAGGTGTCCTCGATGTTCTGCATCTTCAGCGCTCTGAACATCGATGTGGTGGTGAGGGAATCGAAAGCCTTTTCGTAGTCGATGAAACCTAGGCAAATTGGCATCTCGTACTCCTCGGCTCGTTCCAAGAACTCTTTGACTATTTGGACTACTTTGACTATTTGGATGTGATCCATGGTGCTGAACCTACTACTGAAGCCGGCCTGTTCTCTCGGTTGGGCGAAGTCAAGGGCTCCTTGGAGGCGATTGCTAGGTACTTATATAAAAAATTTTACAGGAAGAGTAATAAACTGATGAGTCTGTATGGATTTCTTGAGGTCTTCTCAGTCCCCTTTCTTGTGAAGGAGGATCACGGTAACGTTGTTCCATGATTCTGGGATTCTCTTTTTTTGTAGGTATGCAGTGAAGAGCTGTGCACATATATCTTGCATATAGTTTTCCATATACCTCGTATAATGCAGACTTATATTAGAATCAGAACCATCAAAATTCACCTAGATAAATACCAATCATGTTCGGACACCCTCCCGGACGTAGTTAAAAAAATAAGCAATTGCCACATCGCTTTCTGAACTCTTCCCAGCAAAAGAACACGCTAATAAACTAAAGACTTGCGGTGGCCGCGATTGGAACTATGGAACCATCGCCCCCCTCCTCCCCCAAAAAACTATATATGCACATATATAGTTTTATCCGCCACTGCCTTTTTTTTAAACTTCCATGTCACGTGATGGTAGAACCTCATAGGGTAGTGGATAAATACAGGTGTGATAATGCTCACCAAGAATATTTGGCTAATGGCGGCCATATTGTGATCGACGCGTCGACTGGCCCGAAGTGCAGGCGGCCAGAGGTAGATGAACGCAGGGACCCATTGAAACGGTCCGACGAGGGCGAAGTCGCTGAACATTTGCATTAATCGATTCATTAAGTCCTGCATCTTCGAGTCGTCGTGCGAGAATGTTTTGTCTGAGGACAGAAATGGCATGGCATCAACAATATTTTAAATGAACGATAACGTATCTGTAGATTTGATCTTCAAACCGGCAGTCATTTTCCAGATGATGTTGAGGACGGCAAGATTGAGACGAGGGCCAAAGTCTTGTGGCTTGTGCTTGTTCTCTTTTAAATATTGGCAGAGACCGAGTGCCGCGTCTTGAATCCAAGGCAGCCGTCTTCCCGAATCCGAAATCTCTCAAAACCCGCATGGTGAAGCGACGGTTGTCTTGCCACAAGCCCCCGTCCGAGGATATGATGCCTAAACCATGTTGAGCGAGAAAAAGAAAAATTTATGAAGGCACTAAAACCAGACAAGAAACGCGATTTTCATTCATCAACGTTCTATCCCCAATCGTAAATTCAATA